>LPNX010008903.1:107271-327079 GCA_001517045.1 Pseudotsuga menziesii | reverse complement strand
TGAAGTTCGAGTACTTCAGAGAGAGACTTGGTGTTCTCCAGATCGAGGTTTCCTCCAAGAGAAAGTGATGAGACCCATAGCCATTCTGACATGGTGAGAGGATTTGGTTCCTTCCATGTTAGATATGAGTGCTAGAGATCCAAATCCATTCTGACGAGTAGGTCAGATGTAAGGGCTAATCCATTCTGTCATGGTGAGAGGATTTGGTTCCTTCCATGTTAGATATGAGTGCTGACTGCCATTCTGGGAATGGAGGCACCTGGTTAGTTACCAGGAAGACTCAGTCTAGGACTGAGAGAGCCATTCTGACAAGCAGGTCAGATATAAGGGCTGATCCATTCTGTTCATGGCTAAAGGATTAAGTTCCTCCCATGTCAGATGTGAGTGCTGGCCATTCTGTCGAGTAGGATAGATGTAAGGGCAACTGCCACTCTCCGGGAGAGTGGAGGCACCTGGTCAGTTACCAGGTAGCTCAGTCTGGGACTGAGGGCCATTCTGATGAGGGTGTAGGATTCAGTTCCTACCAGGTTAGATGTGAGTGCATGCCCTTCTGACGAGTAGGTCAGATGTAAGTGCAGAAATCTTCTATCATTGTGAGTAGGATGCAATTCCAGCCTGGGTGAAAGTGTGGAAACCTTTCATCACTGTGAGTAGGATGTGTTCCCGCCTGGATAGAAGTCTTCCATCATTGTGAGCCGGATGCGATTCTAGCCTAGGTGAAAGAGTGGAAACCTTTCATCATTGTGAGCAGGATGTGTTCCCGCCTGGATGGAATTGTTCCTTTCTGACGAGTAGGTCAGATATAAGTGCAGAGCCATTTCACAGATGGTAGTTGATGTGCCTACCATGCTGGTGAATGTGAGTACTGGGCCTTTTTGATGTGATTGTAGTTTACTACATGATTGGATGTGAGTGTTGGGCGTGCCTTTCTGACGAGCAGCTCAGATGTAAGTTCTGGGCGAAGACCTACCTGGTGGCTAGGCCTACAACCGGCATGAAAAAGGGCTGGCTCTGTAGAACTTCCTATGATGAGATAGTACACACATGATGATGACCAGAGATGATCCAGATCGAGCTATGATCCAGATCCAGTTATGATGACTCTGAGAGATCTAGATCGAGTGATGATCCAGATCAAGAGATGATCCAGATCGAGTGATGATCTAGATCCAGTCGAGTGACGATGATCCAGATCGAGTGATGATCTAGATCCTGTGATGATGTTCTATGATGATCCAGATTGAGTGATGATCCAGATCCAGTTCTATGATGATCCAGATCAGGAGATGATCCAGATCCAGATGACTTGAAGATGAAGATGACTTGAAGACGAAGATGACTTGAAGACAAAGATGACTTAAAGACGAAGATGATCCAATTGATACAGAGAAGAAGACCAGTGCTGAAAATTGTGTCGAAAGAATACCTTCCTAGTTAAGAGGGAGTGTTGATGTATTTGTAACTTCGGAATGTATTCTTCTATGTATCATATATATTGTAACCCGATGTTTATTCTGGGATGTTTATATTATGTATTTGAGTCATGTTGTCATGCCTCGATGTTTATATCGGGAGGATTAATAATGTAAACAAGTCTTGTCAAGTCATTGTGGAAGTCCCCAAAGTTTCGGGGCACTAGGGTTATTATACACTAATTAAGGTGTAGGCTCTAGTAAGTAATTTTTAGTTGGGTCGACATGATTTAGTGCACTTCAAGTGAACGGAAGAATATAAATAGAGAGTGAGAGTCTCTCTATTTATCACTTGTGCTACACATCACTCTCTCACTCAAGTGTGGCGCATTAGTGAGGAAGGAAATACTGGGACTAGACAGAAGAAGAAGACTACTGCTGTCGAGAGTGCATCTTACTGTTTTTGGGTCTTACATCTTGTGGTGATTCTATCTTTGAGGAAGTTGCGGGTTTTTCTCCTTTATGGTTTCCCCGAGGAAAACTCTTTGTGTCTCTTGTCTCTTGTGATGTGCTTATGTTTTATTGTTGTGCTTGTTATTCTCTCAGTGAAAATATCCTAAGATCATAATGCTTGCTTATATGATGAAAAACTAACATAAAACTCACATATTTACTTCTACAAGACATCATAGTTGCATGTATAATTATATTCTACCTCAGGGGGGCTACCTTCACCCTATGCATCCCTATCCAAATGAGATCCTTCTTTACAAAGGAAAATCATTGTTCCCCTGTAGCTTAGTTGCTAGTGTACATGGGTATGGGTATGACACTTTTGAAACAAAGAATGGGTGTAGGACAGAGGTATATCTATGCAAAAATTTTAAAAATGAAAATTAAGATAAAACACAACAAAAAATTCTGTAAATCGGCGATGATTGATCTCAGATTAAATTCATCACTCAAATCACTCAAATCATTCAAACCATTCATACTTCATAATCAAACATTTCCCATTCAATGATTTATGAATTGAAAATTTGACATCATGATTCAGAATTCGAATTCAACATTGAACAATCATACAATGATTAGAAAAAAACAATAAAACTTGATCATTAATGTCTCAATAACAGCACAAATCTTAAACGAAGTACATAATTTATAATACATTAATAAATTGCCTAATAGCATTTCAAAAAATGAAACATAAAATACAACATAGTTGATTCCTCAAGGAAAGTTTGCTAGTTCTGTGGCATTCTCATCATCATTGGCTATAATAAAAATGGCACCAAAATCCCTATATTTTTCTTCACTGATGGATTGTTTCTCCGTCCAATATGAAAATGAAATGGTAATAATGATGTGTGTTTTTATGTGTTTAAGTTCATGAGCATGTTTGGGAAGTGTCGAGTTAGGGTTTGGAGAGGGGTCCTACGTTTTTTATTTTTTATTTTTGGTTTTTCTTCTTTCAATGAAGAATCCACACTTGCAAAACACAAATTCCGTGTTTGGGTACCCAAACTAGGCTATGCCCCTGTTTCTTGGGTGGGAGGTGTCGTTCTGAATTCTTGGTGCCCCAGGGTTCTTCTAGGTCTGTTAACCCAAAAATCCACCAGATAGCTCTCAATGGCCTACACCATCTTACAATGCTCATATCACTCCATTAGACCTTCCATTAGACCCCCACACCTCCAAAATAGCCTAAGGATGAAGAAAAAGGGCTAAAAACCCCAAAAAGGAGCCCAAAATAACCCCCTAGGAGCTAAAGCCCTAGAAAGGGGCTAAAGTTAGGACGGAAGGGGATTAAATCCCAAAAAAGGGGCTAAAACCCTGACCAAGGGCTTAAAATCCTAAAACCCCATGGAAAAGCTATAAAAGGAGGGTGGGGGGGTCACTCTCAAAACACTTCTCCCTTGCCTATTGTTATGCTTCCCGTGGATGCTTTGAGACCTTTGCCTCTCAAACCACCCACATTCCCTCTCCTCCACATCCATTCCCATTTAATCCATTGCTCCCCCAACCAAGAGAGAGAGGCTTTCAGGAGCTAGGGCATGGTGGCCCATTACCCACTAAGAGAAGGTATTTTTGTGTTTTTTTTTTGTGTTTGCTTCTAACCTATTTAGATTTCTTTGACTTCTAACCATTGTTTCTTGTAGGTTTTGTTTAACATTGCTTGTAGTTTTCTCCATTCTAGCTTAGGTTTGTTTTGCAGGTATTGGAAGCGAAACCCTAACCTGCTGTGTGCAGAGGGGTTCAACTCTGCTCCATTTGCTTACTCTTCTTGTTTAGATTAGCTTAGTGTAGTTTACTATTATGTTCCTTGTATTTTTGGTTCCATTTTTCTGCATTCATCCATAGCAAGAACCTACCCTTGTGCCCTATAGGCATAAGGGAGCCATTCCTACCTCTGTAGCAGGGAGAAATCCTTGCTACAGAACCGGCGACCATACCAGGTCAATCCTACAGGATCCCTTGGCCAAAATTTCATTTTTTCAAGTTTTTTCAATTTTACCCTAGTTTTCAAAAAAAATCTTGTTAAATCTATCTTAAATCCTATTTATTTCATATTTTAGTTACTACCGAAGCCTCTGCTAAGAAAAATCAAGTCAGATTGACCCCAGTCCCAGTTACTGTCGACCAGATCTGACTTTGTCTCACCAAAAAACCCCATTCCGGAGTAGGGCGCTCTTATCGGGGTAAAAGGTGAGACTCAGGTGCTCTTAATGAGCAAATAGGTGTTCCTAGGGCACACTTAATCCCTTGATAAGCATGACTTCAACCCAAAAACTCAGGTTGCGGCTGTTTTTGCATTCTGTGCGACCCCCTCACTCATTTCTGAAAAAATCTCGCAGCCCCCTCGCTAGATTTGGTCAGAAATGTGCAGCCTATCAAACATAACTTTAATTTAAGATTAATAAACAGTAATTTTTAGTTTCAGAGGACTATTAGTGCAGCCCAACCACCTCTGTCCACCATTGCAGACCATTTTTAGTTTCTGCTTTTAGTTTCTGTATTTTATTTAATGAATAATGTGTAAATGTTAACTAAATCATGATGGCTTAATAAAATGAACATATTCTAACTACAATTAACTTAAAATCAACCATATTGCTTCCCCTTCCTCCTCTACCTAGTCATCACCCTTCGGGGTATTCTATTATATGACGAAGGGCAAGCTCATATAGATCTAGGCACTCCATGATATTGTTACAAAACCATTAAAACCGGGTGACCTGGAAGGTAGAGGGGGTAGAGAAGGAGGGATTCTCATGGCACTAAGAATCCTCTCTGTTAACCAACCTAGCATCCGGGAGGTGACCTAAGGATATACGGATCCCATTGTGTTAAGAGCCCAGCACCTTCTCTTGGTTGAAGAGGAATATCACTGTGAGGTAGACATCTAGTTAGGCCACCAAATGTTCAGGGTTAATCACTGTACTAGTTTACAATTTCTATTTATTTATGCTTGCATACACAACCATTGTACATGAAATCTACCATGATGAATTCATAAACCATATTGTAGCAACCAAGTACTAGAAAAAACAAGCAAACAACCACACCATACCACTAATTAACCCAACTCAGTTCATGACGCTAAGTAAGCCTTAAAATTTACTAATTTACACTAAGAAAACAACTCTGTAGTCTTTGAGGACATAAGTCCCTGACTGCTTCAACTATGGGAATTACTTGGGCTCTACCCAGAAACTCATTGTGAGGAGTACCACAGGAACCACAAAGTGGGTAGCCGCTGAGAGGAATTGCCAAGTGAAACGGGAAATGACCCCTTCTGATTGAGTAGAAACACCTATCAGGAACAAGCCAAGCGCTGTCTTCTGGTAGTCTTGGTGGCCAAGTGACCACCTATAGCCAATAGGAAGCCACTAAAATCGGGGTCCAAATTTCATTCCCACCAAGTTTCAGACATAAATCTAACACAATTGATCCTCCACATTCTTCCTCATGCCTAAGAGGTGAACCACCATCACTCGAAACACTCAGTTGGCACCATCGTAGCCATTCTCAGTGATCTCCCACACCATCAGAGGGCCACACAGCCTTTGATTCTTATTCAGACCCATATCAATCTGAACCAGACCTCCACACTGCACCATCTAGCCCCATGGCTAATACAAATTCGGCTCCATTTTCTGGCCTAGCCTTAGCAAGTGGACCCATGTCCACATCACAACCTGTTACCCACAACCTGGCAAGTGGCCCAAGCATAGTCATGCAGACTATCATTAGCCAGTTTCCACCACCTATAGTGACCAACCAACCTGGCACACTTGCAACACATGGGGGCAGTGGTCCCTCCACACACGCTGCCCCTCCTGCCACACAAGGGGGCAGTGGACCACCCACTTACATTGCCCCTACTATCATACATGGGGGCAATGTTCTTTCCACTCATACTGTCCCACCCACAACGCTTGGGGGCATTGGCCCATCTGCAATGGTGCCACCACAATCACCCCCAACTATGCAGATGCACTATGCACCTGCAAACCCCACCACCATTGCTGCCCCATCCCACATCAACCTAGGGTCAAATATGCCATTCATGGCTCACCTTAACTTGCCTGACCTAGCTAGATTAACAAATGACCCCATTCGCCACCAAGCTTTCTGGCCACCCATGCCAACTAAGCTGCCATCAGACATCCCCAAGTTTGAAGGAAAAGCCAAGGAATGTCCCCAAAACCACATAATGACATTCCATCTATGGTGCTCATCCAACAACATTGTAGATGACTCCATTAGGTTGAGGTTGTTCCAATGCACCCTTACATGTGCCACAGCCAAATGGTACATTGAGCTACCACAAACCAAGTACCCTGACTTAAACTCCCTAGCCTTCATGTTCCTACAGTATTTCCAACTCCCTGTTAGATATGACGAGGGGGTGGAGATCCTGTTGTCCTGCCGCCAAAGCACCGCCACTCACATAACTAACCATATCCATGAGTGGTGGCAATGCCGTAGTTTATGCAAAATCCAACTAGACATCAGGATCTTCTTGGATTGGTTCCTTAAGACTTTGCTCCCGCCCATTGCAAAGGACATCGCATTTGAATGTCCCCAATCTGAAGAAGAGGCCATACTAAAGGCCCAACAATTTGATCTCATTAATTCCCAGTTTGGATACATGTACACCGTCATTCTAGACACTCCCCGTCCAAGTACCTCCTACCGTGACGCACCAAGGGCATCCCATGCTGCGGACGACATCATAGGGTCAGTCTCCCAACAACCACAGCCTCGACCGACACCACCTACTGTTACACCGCAACCAAGCAACACCGCTAATGTTTCTTACCAAAACCAAGCTCCGTATTATGCTAGAATGATGTCTCAGTCCGGAGCAACAACTTCCTATGCACAACCTCCACCACCGTAGCAGGCCCAGGCCATGGCTTGGCCAACACAATAGTATGCGGGGCAAATTCCCACATTCATGACACCACCACCTCCACAAATCTAATATGCACCGCCAATGCAACTAGTTCAAGCCCTCGCCCCCACTCCTCCCGCTTCATTGGGATAGGTGTTTGCACAGCAACACCGTCCCAACTAGCCTGCTCCCAACAATCAACAAGGGAAAGCTAGGAATAATCAGCCCCGCAACCAAGGCAATAACCAACTGTAGGGAGGCGGTCAACAACCAAATCCTCCCAACAATGCCGCGGCAAATCGGCCGACCCAGAACCCCCCACGACCAAATGCACCAAGACATAATGCCCCATTGTGCACAAACCAACCATGAACACTCTATGAGGTCTATGGGCACTGCACATTGGAGTGTCCCTTCATGGGTCGTGCAGAGCAGGCCATTCGAAACGAGGCCCAACAAGCCGCCAACACTACAAACCAAGCACCACCCAACTCGACACCTCAAGGGCCTCCTCCTATGGTGCTTCAAAACCCACTGCCATTCCAAGGACTGGTGGTAACTGCACCCCCTCCCCAATCCAATCCCAACACTCTGGGGGCACCACCCATGGTCAAAACAGGTGTTCACCACCTGCTAGCCATGACCACTGAAGAGGTCAAATTGCAAACTCGACGGAATCAGTACGGTACCACCACCGAACCTACTAACACATCAGTAGCATCCATGTCTAAAATAGTCAACTTACCCCTTCAACTACCCTCGTTTCCACGCCCCCCCATACGCAGAATCGCCAATAATGCCACCACTAGAGCTGCAGTCAGCTATAGCATTGTGGATGATTTGGCCCAAAAGCCAACCACCATGTCCGCTCTTGAGGTACTTAAAACATGCCCAATGCAGTGAAAAGCCTTACTAGCCGCTCTAGGGGTAGTAGACCCCTCCAAATCCAAACTGATCACCTTTGACACAGAGAACGAGGAACCGCATATGCCCTCCACTATCGCCTTTCAAATCCCAGTGTCCATCTGAAATTTGGTTGTGCACCGATGCATAGTGGATGAGGGGGCATCCACGTGCATCATGTCTACCTTGGTTTGGAAAAAGCTTGGATCACCAATTTTGCAACCATCCTCCAAGACTCTGTAGGCTTATGATGGACATCCCACTAAAGCCCAAGGAATCCTCCCTCATGTCCCCATCATGTTAGCTGGGAAGATAGTCCTGATTGACATCAAAGTTGTCAATGCTCAACTGGACTACAACCTCCTCCTTGGGAGGAGTTACATGTATGCCATGTGAGCAGTCGCATCAACTGTCTTCCACCTCATGATGTTCCCCCACAAAAGGAAGATTGTGACGGTCGACCAGCTCACTTACCATGATCCGCAAGGGTTAACAGTGCCTGCCAACGTTATCCCTACCATCACCACCATTGAGATGCAAGTGGCGACCACACATGCTAAATTCATCCCTGCAACCAACACTATGGTTGAAAACACTCCAGCCTCCCCACCATTGAATGTGGGCCCTGGGTTGTTTACCGATCCCACCATGACGGCTCCTTTCCCGTTGGTGTCACTAGCACCAACACAAAATGAAACTACATACTTTTGCATGGTCTCATCTAGCACCACTGCACCCAAACAACAATCGCAACCACAACCACAACATCGTCCGCAGCCGCAACACCAACAATAGCTGCAACGTCACCCGCAACAGCAGCATTATGCATAGCCACAATCACAACCTCACCCCCACATGCAACCAGCAGGGAGTTATCTGGGCTCATCTCCAGTCCATATGATTCCCTTCTTCTTTCCCCCACCTGGTGTCATGAGCAAGCCAGTCATGGCCACCTTAAGCTTGCCCAACTTTACGTTGGGCATCCCGATGTGGTATCTTGATCCACCAGCTCAACCAGCAATGCCCTAGGTTGTTTTAACCCCGATGCAACCTATCATGGTCAAGTCTCACCCTCCACCCAGCCCACACAAGCCAACTGCCACATTTGCACCCGCACCGCCCCAAACCAAAAGGGCTAGGGGAAAGAACACCAAATTCACTACAGAGCCATGACAAGTCCCACCTTGTGCCATCTGCGAACAATAGGGCCATCCAACTCAGAATTTCCCTAAAATACCAGTGATCCATGCGCATCTAGATGCCATGGATATGAATGAAAACATCTCTGTGGTTGAACTCCCAACCATACCAGTAGTCAGGAACAAGGCATTGAGGAAAAACCACGCTTGTGCCCTTTGCAGCTTGTATGGACATTACTCCCACCATTTCCAATACTTACCCAAGTTTCGAATGGCTCTCACTGACCTCCATTCCTTTGAGTCTAATATCACCTTGATCGAAAAATTTCACCCCCCACCACCTTCTGCAGACACCATGTCCTTTTACATGATGTCCAATTCAACCGACCCTCTTGTCTCCACCATCACCAATGGTCCATCAGACATGTCTCTTTTGTTGTTTCCCTAGCCAGAGCCACAACCTCAGTTACTAGGGAAACAATGGGTTTCATTCACACTCAACATGATCCTTTTCCTTTTTCTTTTCCTTTTCCTTTGCCTACCATTTAGGATCGTGAGCAAGTATGTCTTAGCAACCCGCAATCTACAGGATTTGACACTAGGAGATCTTGTGTGGTACCTTGAACCACCTACCATACCTCTAAGGCCCCAATATGCATAGACTCATGTCTAGCCAATTGAGATGATGTTGCACCTACCTCCAGGTCCATCAAAGACTCCTCTTGTCTCTAGTCCTGCCTCTCTTCCTCCAACAGAGACTGGGGGCAAGGCCACAAAATCCACAACCAATACCATTTACATGATCGCTAGCACCGGTTTCCCTTCCATCTCGTTGACTGTGGAAGATCCACCTGATCTATCTCGGCACCACTTACGCGATGACGGGGAGATCTATAAGACCACCTTCAGTTTTACCCCATTCCCTTTAAACCATAGTGTGGAATTGGTTCTTCCCATAAAAGACTAGATTTTGTCATCCTTCCTTGCCAATGACCTTCATCTCGGCAAGGGGGCATACCTCTTCGCTAGCTCAGATGGTCGACTCTTTAAGAAGCCACCCAACGGCCTCCACCTCAAGAGAGTCTATGCCTGATATAACCACTATGAGTTCGTTATAGCATAGTTTTTTTTTCCCCTTTCTTATTTTTCAATGTTTTTTAGCACAAGTCAAGGGCAGCACCATTAGCTGCTAATCCAAAGTCACCCAAAATCAGTTTGAGACACCTCTCACACCTCCGAGCTCAAATTTATATCTCTTTATGAGACCATCGTCTCATGTTTAATAAATTAATTTCGGGACCGTTACCCACAAGTCACCTTGATTTACGAGCCATGACATGACGATGCAAGTGTCTACGAACCTGTACTTGTATCACACTTCCCAACCGCAACTCATGCAAGTTTCCACGCCACCACCCATTAAGGACTATAATTTTAGCTTTTATTTTGTATTTTTAACACATAGTTTTCTTTTCCATTCACCGTACCTTACACGGACCACTAGACCACTGTCCACAAAAAAATTTATTTTTCTTGCATGCATTTGACATATAAATGCCCCTGGACTTGCACTCACATCACATGTGGTCAACTTCATCCACCACAACACACACACACACTCTCCTGACCTCTGTCAAAGAGCCACATCGGTTTGCGTGCCTCTACCGCACCAACTCGCAGGCCTCTACCGCGATCTATCCCACGCATGTATTGGTATGTTTGAGAGCCTTATGCTCCATCCATACTGCATGGATGACCTTTGGACCTCTTTCCACTGTCCTGACATGGGGCACCGCTCGTGCCACTACAGTCAATTGACCACATTGGAGTTTCGTTTAAGCTCTTTTCTGACTCCTTATAACAATGAAAAGATCGTCGAGCGTAGTTGTTTCCTTTCCCGCTCACTAAAGTATAGGAAAGGGCATCTACATCATCTCGTTTACCTCCTTTTTTGGACCATGTAGACCATCTCTTGAAAAGGACCTCCTTGGCACACTCAAGCCAAGACCGTTCCCCTCTACATACTTTTGTGATTTCTTGGGCAGAGGGGCTGCACTTTACGAAAAATCTCACCACCGATTGTCGTTAAGCTCTTTTCCAACCGTCTCAATAAGAAAAGATCACCGAGCAAACTTGGTTTTGTTCAAGCTCGTAAAATTATTTGAATGACCATCTAGTCAGTATAGGTTTAACCTTTTTCGGCCTGATTGGACTACCAATGGTAAAGAAGTCTCTCATCCCCTCTAGGATGGGTGACCTCTCCTATGTATACTTTTATCCTTTTTCGGGCACAGGAGACTACCAACAAAAAAGAGCCCCCACTGGAGTCTTCTTCGTGCTTTTAGACTCTCTAAAATTAAAAGCACCATTGAGCATTTACCTTCTCAAGCTCGCAAAAAAAAAATCCATGAGATCGTACCATAATAGTGTCCCTAGACACCCCCCCATAGAAAACAGTTTGGCAACATCCCCACATTGGGTTTCCATTGTTCAGAGTAATCTGCAATGTGTCTTCCTTGGATCCCATCAGTATCAAAAGTGTCCACCTCCTCCAGGTATTTCCCATCTACAGCGACATTCCCAGTATTATAGCTATGATCCCTTTCCCTTGAGTCAATTTCATTTGCTACGTGGTCCACCCTGCTATCATACTCTGAACAAAGGAATTTTTAGTCTCCCACTCCCCCCTACCCCTATTTAGTTCTTTCCCTTCCCTCCCCTCCCCCCCCAATTCAATGATTCAGTCCACAAATTGCTTCGCACCTTTTGGTTTTCTCCCTCGCGCTCCTGGTCAAGGAAACATCATTGCCTTGACTAAGGGCAGGTCTCCCTCTGTTGGCGCCAACACACATATTCTAGAGGATAGACCCAGAGGTACCTGTACCTTGGTTTCATTAACATCATCAATGAGTTCCTTGGACCACTTGAGAGGAGCCCTTAGTGCCTCTTGGGATGGTTGTTTCTCATGTGCTCGACTTCAACTCCATCATCGCACTGTTGAGATTCATACAGTTCTCCACAGTACTTGGTCGAAGACCCCATATGTCACCTGACTCTAGCACATTGGTGAAGTCCACTTGAGGGACCTAAACAGATTATGTCCCTTGTGATTTCTGGGTTGCATTGGAGACAGTGTTCAGAAGCCCCAACAGTGCTTCGATATACCTTTATGATTGATGCAACATACTTGTACCGCAAAAAATCTGACTCTCAATCAACGAGTCCACACAGCTATGTACCAGATCCAGCAGACCGTCAGTCATGAAAATATAGCATTCCATGAGAATGCCATGGGTCCAATGTACCAGATCCGTATTGTATTTAGCCTCACATGGAGGCAACCATCATTGTAACAACAGTTGTATATGATTGGCTCTTGTATTTTAGAGCATAGATCAAGTTATTCTTTTGACATTGTCACAAGCATGGGGATGCCCGCCTCGTCCATATACATGTTACACATTTATTGTATCTCACCCATTGATGGGAACCAAATTAATACAAAAACCAAAAGCCACCATGCCCTAACCCCAGAAGCACCACCCCTACACAGCAAATCCTATGATGTCTGTCGGCCATAAGTTGAGCTCATGCCCTCACACATCAGGGGGAAATCTGTTAACCCAAAAATCCCCCACATAGCTCTGAATGGCCTACACCACCCAAGGACACCATCTTACAACACTCATATCACTCCATTAGACCTTCCATTAGACCCCCACACCTCCAAAATAGCCTAAGGATGAAGAAAAAGGGCTAAAAACCCCAAAAAGGAGCCCAAAATAGCCCCCTAGGAGCTAAAGCCCTCAAAAAGGGGATAACGCCCTAAAAGGGGCTAAACGTTAGGGCGAAAGGGTCTAAAAGCCCAAAAAAGGGCTTAAAACCCTAAAACCCCTTGGAAAATCTATAAAAGGAGGGTGGGGGGTCACTCTCAAAACACTTCTCCCTTGCCTATTGTTATTCTACCTATGGATGCTTTTAGACCTTTGCCTCTCAAACTACCCACATTCCCTCTCCTCCACATCCATTCCCATTTAAGCCATTGCTCCCCCAACCAAGAGAAAGAGGCTTCCAGGAGCTAGGGCATGGTGGCCCATTACCCACTAAGAGAAGGTATATTTGTGTTTTTTTTTTGTGTTTGCTTCTTAGCTATTTAGATTGCTTTGACTTCTAACCATTTTTTTCTTGCAGGTTTTGTTTAACATTGTTTACATGTTTCTCCATTGTAGCTTAGGTTTGTTTTGCAGGTATTGGAAGCGAAACCCTAACCTACTGTGTGCAGAGGGGTTCAATTGTGCTCCATTTGCTTACTCTTCTTGTTTAGATTAGCTTAGTGTAGTTTACTATTTTGTTCCTTGTATTTTTAGTTTCGTTTTTCTGCATTCATCCATAGCAGGAACCTACCCTTGTGCCCTATAGGCATAAAGGAGCCATTCCTGCCCTTGTAGCAGGGAGAAATCCTTGCTACAAGGTCCATGCCCACTCCTAAACCAGGTACAACATACCTGTACCCATACCCAGACCCAGTTCATGCATCCAGAAGCGTGGTTTGTGAACCCTGGAAGCTTAACCCTGTTTCCATATTTCAAGAGTTTTTATTCTTATTGTACCTATAACTGCACCCAAATATTTCCATTTGACATATCAGGACATATTTTCTTGGGTTGAAACTCTCTTCAATATTGAGGTTTAATGTGCATGTTAATGAGTAGGAAGCAATTTAAGCATTTTAATGGTCTTTTCCAAAACCTGGTGCTAGTTTGTAATTACTGTATTCTTGTTCATCCTTTTTATGTTTTTGAGTTTTCTAGAAATTAGTGTTTGTTGCAAGCAATATTGACAACACTTGAAGTTGCCTTGTATCTTAGTCACTTTGTTTGCCTCTAAATTATGCAGTTTGTGGACCCTAGCAACTGAACCCTATACCCATACTTCAGGAGTTTTTATCCTTATTATACCCATAAGTGCAGCCAAATATTTCCATGTGGCATGCACATATCAAGGCATATTTTCTTGTGTGGAATCTCTCTTCAATCTTGAGGTTATTATGTGTTTTTTCATGAGTAGGCAGCAATTTAAGCACTTTCATGGTCTTTCCCAAACCTGGTGCTATTTTGTAATTTCATTATTTTTGTTCATCATATTTAAGTTTTCGAGTTTTCTAGAAATTTGTGTTTGTTGCAAGCACATTGACAACACTTGAAGTTGCCTTGTATTTAGGAACTTTGTTTGCTTCTAACTTGTGCAGTTTCTTTGAACTTCTCTAAAATCTTTATAAAAATATTTTTCTTGGGATCAATTTTTTCCACAAAAAATCGTAATTTTTATTCTAGCAGAATGCAAATTACATTTCTCATGTGTCTTTAAGAAACCACCAACTAAAAATAGGTCAAAATACCCCGATTGTCTTGGCAAAAAAGTCATCTCTACCTTCTTACATTGTAGGATTGCAACATCGAGAAATGATTATGTTCAGAGAACATTACAATTTTCAAGAAGGGATGGCTCACCAAAAAACATGTTATAGGTTTATCCTAGTCTTGGTGTACTTTCTTGAATTGAGCCCCAATTTTACATTAGAAAAAACAAACCAAATCAATCCTGAAATCTTTCTGTCTGAAGCTTCTAGCATCTAAAACTTCTGTTGAAAGAATGGATACTACAAAGAGGAGAGAGAGAAAGAAGAATACTCACAAGAGTCGCTACTAATAGAAAACCTTTGATTGTAAGGCACCGACCCCTTGATTCATCCCTACCAGAAAAATGAAAAGTAAGTATCATATTTAAATAGCAAAGTCCTCAAACAACTATCAGAAAAACAACTATCTATGTGAAAAATTATGCATTAAATGTTAAGTATTTTACACAGTTCTTTCACTTACATAGATAAAATACAATATAATGGATTGTGTGTGTCTTGACCAGTTATGATTGGCTACTTCTTCTTCTAAAACCCACTCAACAGAAGCATCTTTACCATTAGACTGTTCATATATTTCACGCTTATGCCTTATTTCTTCATCTCTTCTACATTTTTCAGCAAGATCATCACTCTCCATGTTTGTTGCATTAAATCTTGACAATATGCGCCTATAAAACCACTAAAACATCTGAACAAGTGGGTTTGAAAGTGGTGAACTTCCTCCATGTTGGTTGTTTTTTTGACAAGCCACCCTTGCTTGCTTATGGGATTTTTCCATTACTTGTGTGTTCCAAATTGCCAAACTGCCATACTCTTTAGCAAACCAAGGACCATGAGTATAAAGTATATGATGCAACAAATAAACAATAAATTAATTTTTACATTTAAATGAAGATTTTAAAAATATGAACATAAAATAAAAAAATAAAAAATATAACATAAACAGAAAGGAAAATGTTATTTACCATGTAATGTGTAATATGATTTTCTCCCCGTGCCTCAACCATTTGATTTGTAAAATATATAACTGAATTAGTGAAGGACATGTCATCACCCACATCAAATTTCTCCCTTTTCATGAAAGAATACATAACAGAAAGCATCATCCATGCCTTATTTTTTCTTATTGCATAGTTTCCTCTATCAGTTCAATCATTCTCAGCATCAATAAGTTCACCAAAAAGCTTTTGTTGACCTTCTAACCTCTCCTTTGAGTCTTCAAGAAAGTGGTGTGCCTTAACACCACCCATAGATGGTTTGCAAGGAACATTACCCTGAGCTCCAGACAAATTTATATCTTTACAGATCTTCACATTTCCTCCATGTAAACCAGCATTAGAAAGAACCTTTTCAATTTCCTCAATTGATTTTTGAGAACTTTCTTTTGGGCTCCTATTCCAAGCAGATAGAATAGAAAGGTACACTAATTTATATATAATCCTTACAAATTCATGTAATGTAGATGTGTGTACTCTTGTAAGAGGTATAGGTAGTATATGATCAATGTTTTTGTCCAAATTTTCCCTATTTGGAGGCATGTCTTGCCTACAATTCATGATCCCATTTGACAACCCACCCGATGGTGACTTTTCCTTCTTTCTTGTGTGCATGCAATATATGCAGCTATGCTTTGCATTAGCACCATGACCTATATTGTACATGCATTTTAAAGTTTTGAGGTCTGCTGCTAGATGCCATTCAACTTCATATGATCCATAACCTTCAACATATATTTTTTCCCCCATGTTATATGAAGCAATTATTGTGGGTATTAATGTTTGATGAAAAACCCACTTTAATGAGTCATGGGATTCTTTATCAATTATAAATAGTCCTAGCCACCAAATGTGATCCTCAGATTGGACAAAGAAATACTTTTTATCAGTATTATTAATATTTTTATCCATGGCCCTATTCATTAGGTGATAGAAACTCTTTCATATTTCTTAGCATTAATGAGTTCCATCTCATCCAACTTAATGACAAATACTAGCTTCCTATGTGCTTCCTCTATAGAAATGTCATAAAATTTTGCCATAGCCTGTAAGGTTTTTTCTAAATCAACCCATACATTATTTTTTGGGTTTAATGTGATCAATTCACTATGTCTTCCTTTTTTCCAACCTTCTTTCCAAACTCGTTAGATGCTTGCACATGATACATATCACCTAGGATATTGACAATGTTTTCATTTTTCCTTCCACGAGATATTTTTATATGAAAGGGTCAAGGAATTACAATCTTAGTGATTCTTGCATTCATCATTCCCTCTCGTAAACATTTAAATAATGTTTGATAAGCTCTTCTACTAATACTGGTATCATCACATACATTTTGTATTTCATCTACATTAATAGAATGTTGATATTTGACTTATCAATTCATCAACAAGAGATTGTCTAAGAGAATTAAAACATGGTTCTTAATCATAGAGATAATCTCTTTCTTCTTAAACATTGATTTTATGATAGAAGACATGTCAACGTCTATATCTCCATTTTTTTCTACCTTTTTTGGGTCCATGAGATATTTCATAGCATAAACCCTTATTTTCCAAGCACCCCCATTATGTGACAATGATGAAACATCAGAAATGTTTTTAACTCAAACTCTTCCTCCAAGTGGTGTTGCCTTCACGTTATTCCATTTTTTGTTATATCATCAAGCTTAGTTTTTATGTTCATAACTTCTTCAGTTAAATGACATTTCTCAGCAAGCAATCTTATTATCTCTTCTCTTTTTTTATTAATATCTCTGCTTTGTTCAGAAGTGACTTTCTTCAAACTATAATTTTCATTTATTAGGGTCATATTGTTGCTTTGTAGCTGATTAATTGTTCCAGCCAAACAATAATGAATCATTTCCAAATGGATGTTCCTCATTTCCAAATAGTTGTTTCTTTCAATAACTTCTGTATAGTTTCCTTTCAAACTCTAAGAATATCCCAACAAACCTTGGTTTCCATGACAAAGAAACTTTACTAATCCAGTTATGCTTTTGAAATATGGATGGAAATTTGTTTTAGGATCAATTGGAAACAACTCTCCCTTTGCCCATAAGTCAATATGTTTTGCCCCATCTAGCCTTAGTTTGTTCTCATCAATACACCATGCACTTTTGATCAGTTCTTATTTTGTAATGGTGCCATATCTTGATCCACTTGAATCAAAATATTATATTGTTGTTTCGATATAGAGGAATTTGTGATATTTTGCATCTGCAGCACAACAACAATGTTTTTAAAGTATGGAATATTTTAATGTTGACATAAAAAATCTATTAGTTTAGGAAAATACCATATAAAGTTAGAGAAAATATTAAGAGGTGCAATGAGTGTAGGATGTAATCAGGCTTGGGATCAATTTCCAAGAAAGTAATGCTAAAGTGGATTTTAAAAAAAGGAATCTAGATCTAACAAAAACTACCGACCAAAATAAATCAGCATGCATCATATTAAGAGAAAAAATAGTATGTAAATAAGAAAATAAAAAGAGTTGACAATAGGGTATTAGGAAATCAAATCATATGCCCTCATAATCTTCCATCAATTCACATAGCCAAACATATTTTCTATTTAACCCAAAAGAACAAAACCATTAACCAAGATAAATCAACATTCTCAATGGTATGTATTCTATTATAGATCAAATTAAGTACCTACATTTTCATATTTTGCAAATAGCTTTTAGTGTCTTATTTTAGATGAAATCAGAAAATTGTCAACTATTTCCAGCCATAGAATCGAATTTCAAATAACCTCACTAGTCAACAAAGACTAAATTTATGGTGTGTTGCGACAACGTAGAAATTTCACACAATAGACTTGAATGATGATAACTGTACACAATCCACAGTAAAACAATAGTAAAATCTCAGACGTGTCCTTCAATTATTTCAGGGATACCTCAACGACCCATATCCAAATTGATGCCCAAGTGATACCAATTCTTCAAACAGAATTCACTCATTGGTTCAACGTCCAGATCATTACAAGTATAATCCATGCACTGTGTGTAGGAATACCATGTAGTATGTTTCTCAAGTTTTGTAATGAAAAATAAGAACAACAACAATTTTGAGTACATGTTTTGTAGGTTTTTACTTTGTATACCCTAATCCCAAGTGGTGAGTTAGCTTAACCATTTGTTTTCAATGTTGTTGGGCATTTAGTTAGTTTCATTCCAATAGGGGCCTAGTTCAAATCCCCCTAGATTAGGTGCATTATTCGGTTTACTAGGAATTCCATCCATGAATGTGGGGAAGTATCCCTTGAGTTTTACAAGAGGTTTCCCTTATGAATTAAAAGGTTTGTGTACCCTATATTTTCTTTAGGAGGGGTTAAATATCCATAGTTGGGCCTTCTAAACCTATTATTTAAATATCGATACTTTTAAATATCAACCTAGCTAGGGTATTTCAAACCTTGTACATTAACACTGATCTTATGTTCTAGAATCTATGTTAAAAAAATTAGTAACTTTTTATATTTCAATTTTTGTTATTATTTCTATTGTTCCATTATGCTCATCCCCTGGAAATTTCAAGGTAACCTCCAACCATCACAAAACAATTTCCTCGTCCCCCTAAAACTCGATGTATTGTAGAATGAAATAATCAATATATTTGAAAGTAAAACTCTAAGATGGATAATCATACATAAGAACATGAGAATTTCTGCATAAGAGTGTATCTTCATGTTAGAAAAAGAAAAAAGTACTCCACATCCAATGTCCTGCCATTTCAACTTTTTTATTAAAATACCATGGTCTTAGGCATGCAAATATCAACTATGATGAATTGTGATGATAAACCATGAGATACCTCGCATTATGAAACACATAAATATCAGTTTCCAGCAAAGGCTCCATAACTCCATCTGGCATCAACAAACAATTTTAATGTTACACATACCATATCACCAAACACGCTAACTCATGTTGATTTATGAGTAGATTCGAGAGCCATTCTCTGGAAATGGAGGCACCTGGTCAGTTACTAGGAACTTGATTAATTTTGGGACTGGAAACTTTTAGAAAATAGGACCGCAGAGAAATAACAGATATATTGCTAAAGCAATAAACAAGATGCAAAACACATTAAAACATTACAGAGAGACACAGATATAATGTGGTTTACCCAAACGATGGGCTACATCCACAAATAAATTGCCATTCCTTTTATTACAGTCCAGAGAGATGAAGGGATACACCCTGCAACAAAACCACTGCACTTCCTCTTCATGCTCTCACAGTCTCTCTTCCAATACAATACAATACCATCCTCAGTTGTTTTACAATGCTTTCTTTTATAGGGGAAATACAATGGGAAAATTCTAGGGTTAACCCATTACCATGGGCCTGCAATACTGTTGGCCAACACACATCCCAAAAAAATTTCTCGGGGGCACTGCCCCCGAACCCCAAGACAGGGGGAATGAGCGTACAGTACTACTAGGTTACAATCACCATTGAATAATATCTCTAGATCTGGAATATTAGGCTCCACAGCCAACAATCTCCCACTTGGAGACTGATCACAACAACTCCACCACTACTGCACTTCCTGGACTATGCTTTGGACCTTGGACTTGGAAAATTTGTTATTTTCACCTTCATGCTTGAAGGCCAACAAAAACCAAGCAGGAACTCAGTTTCTCTCTAGTTACTCCCTTTGTCAACATGTCTGGATGACTCTAGCTAATGTGAATCTTTTCCAGTTTTAACATTTCTTCATCTAAAACAAATCTTATGAAGTGATACTTGAGTTGTATATGTTTAGTCCTTGAATGAAAGGATGATTTCTATGCAAGATGAATGGCACTCTAGCTGTCATTGTACAACCTACTATTCTCCTGCTTCTTACCCAATTGATCCATGAACCTCTGCAACCAAATCATCTCCTTACTATTCTCTGTAGCAGCAACATACTCTACTTTCGTTGTTGAAAGTGCAACAACCTGTTGCAGTTTTGAAATCCAACTTACTGTCGTTCCACCTATAGTAAACACATACCCTGTGTTGCTCCTCTAGCTGTCTTTATCACCAGCCATATCTGCATCAACATATCCCTGTAGAACAGTGTCTAAACCTCCAAAACATAATGCATGAGAAGTGGTACCTCTCAAATACCTGAGAATCCATTGTACTAATTTCAAATTCTCTTTACCTGGATTATTCATATACCTTCTCACAACTCCCATTTCATGTGCAATATCTGGTCTTGTGCACACCATGGCATACATCAAGCTCCCAACCACTGATGAATAGGGAATCTTGGACATGTAATCCATCTCCACCTGTGTCTTTGGACACGTATCCTTGCTTAGCTTGAAATGGATTGCCAAAGGTGTACTGACTGGTTTTGCATTTTGCATTCTAAACCTATGCAACACCTTTTCTATGTACTCACCTTGAGACACGTCAATTTGCAATTTTTCTTGTCTCTTGTTATTCTCATACCAAGGATTTGCTTTGCAGCACCCAAATCCTTCATCGCAAATGATTTAGCTAGTTTTATTTTGAGCACATTTATATCCTGCATGTTAGACCTTGCAACAAGCATGTCATCCACATACAATAACAAGATAATATATCTTTTGTTATCTAGCCTCTTGAAATAAACACAGTGGTCAGAATGACATCTATCATAACCTTGTTCTATCATAAACTTATCAAATTTTAAATACCACTGCCTTGGAGCTTGCTTCAGGCCATACAACCTCTTCTTCAACCTGCAAACCAAATTCTCCTTCCCTTTGACCTCATACCCTTATGGATTCTACATATAAATCTCTTCCTCCAAATCCCAATGGAGAAAGGATGTTTTTACATCTAACTATTCAAGATGCAAATCTTCTACCACCACTAGACTTAAAATAGTTCTAATTGAAGTTATTTTAACAATAGGAGAAAATATTTCATCAAAATCTATACCTTTCTTTTGTGCAAACCCCTTTACAACAAGTCTAGCCTTGTATCGCTTCTTTCCTCCATCTTCTTCCTTCAACCTGTAAACCCATTTATTCTGCAATGCCCTTTTTTCTGCAAGAAACTTAACCAGATCCCAAGTCTAGTTTCTTACCAATGAGTCCATCTCCTCATCCATGCCTTGCTCCCACTTCTTTCTATTTTCTACCTGCATTGCTTCTTCAAAAAATTCTAGTTCACCAGAATCAGTCATCAATAAATAATACAGTGAAGGAGAGAATCATTCAGGGGGTCTACTTAACCTGGTAGACTTTCTTACAATTGCAAGAGTTTCAGGTACCTGCTACTGCTCTTGATTTTTTGGTGCTTTTGGAACTTCATTTTCTTTGATTTCATCAAGCACTGTGTACTCTGTGTTTTCCTTTTATTCTTTCTTTCCCTACAACTGATCTTTGTACATGACCTTTTCATTTAATACTGCATCTCTACTCCTAATTATTTTACGATTTTCAAGATCCCATAAGCGATAACCAAAATCATCAACCCTATATCCAATAAAGGTACATTTCTTGGATTTAGCCTCAAGCTTTTTTCTATCATCTTTATCAATATGGACAAATGCTTCACAACCAAAAGTTCTCAAAAATGAGTATTTTACCTATTTACCTATCCATTCCTCCTCTATAATGCCACCATCCAAAGCGCTTGAAGGCCCTCTGTTTATTAAATAAACAACAGTGTTTACAGCATCCGCCCAAAACTGTAACGGCAACCCTGCATGCAATCTCATACACCTTGCATGCTCCATGATCATTTTGTTCATCCTTTCTGACACACCATTTTCTTGGGGTGTTCCAGGGACTGTCTTCTCTCTGCGAATCCCATTGTGTGAATAGTAACTATCAAAATCCTTGCTGTAGTACTCACCTCCATTATCAGATCTAAGACATTTCAACCTTTTTCTTGTCTCATTCTCAACCAAAGCTTTCCACTTCTTAAAAGTATCAAACACATCATATTTTTGTCTAATGCAATAAACCCAAGTTTTTCTAGTTGCATAATCAATAAAAGTAACATAATAATGAGAGCCACCAAGAGATTGTACCTGAGCTGGTCCCCATACATATGTATGGACAAGCTCTAACTTTTCACTCTTCTTTTGTTTCCCAACCCTGAGAAATATAACTCTCTTCTGTTTTCCATAAACACAGTTCTCATATAATTCAAAACTTACCTGCTTCAGATCAGGAAGCAGTTTCCGTGAGTGGAGAATCTACATCCCCTTCTCACTCATGTGGCCAAGCCTATGATGCCACAACACCACACCTGTTTCTGTGGAATCTACAGAGATAGAATAATCAACATTATGAGGACATAAATATAACGTACCTATCCTATCTTTTTTTGCAATTACCATTGATCCTTTAGTGATCTTCCACCACGTTTCTCCAAACGTAGAAAAATAGCCACTATCTCCCAACTGCCCTGTTGAGATCAGATTTCTTTTCATAGCAGGAATGTGCCTTACATCCTTTAGCAGCCATTCACTTCCATTATTTAACTTAATCCATACCTTACCCTTTCCAACAATTTTACATGGTTCATCATCCCCCAATAGCACATGCCCAAAATCACCTTAAACATAATCATGAAAGAATTTCCTATGGGGTGTAGCATGACATGAAGCCCCTGAATCTACTACCCAGTAATCACTAGTATTATATAATGCAAGAATCAAAGCATCTTGTAACACATCACCTGCTACATTCGCTTCCTGAGTAGTCTCCTGCTGTCTGTCTCCTTTTTTCTTTGGAGCTTTGCAGTCTTTCTTCATATGTCATTTCTTACCATAGTTCCAGCACTCTATTTTTCCAAATCTGGACTTGGATCTTCTCTTTTTAGACTTGCCACAATTTCCTGGGCTCCTTCCTCTCTTGTTTTGTCTCCCTCTGCTCTCCATGGTCAACGCATTACCTGATGTCTCACCTATACTTTTTCTTCGCATTTCCTCACTAAGAATAACACCAACAACATCATCAAATTTAAGAGTGTTTGAGCTAGGGATAGAGTTACTGACAGCCATGACCAAGCTATTCCAGCATTCTGGCAATGAGCACAATATTAGAAGAGCCCTAACCTCATCATCAAAGTTTGCTTTTACAGAACTTAACTGACCGGTAAGTGTATTAAACTGATTTAAATGGTCGGCAACAGATCCGCCTTTCGACATCTTCGTATTAAATAAACGCTTCATTAAAAATACCTTGTTAGAAACCGAGGGTTTTTTGTAGAGCTTACTCAATGCGCTCATCACACTCTATGTTGTTTTTTCTTTCAAAATATTGAAGGCCATTGACGAAGCCAGGCATAGCCATATTTTTCCCAGTGCCTTTCTGTCAAGAACCTCCCATTCTTCATCCTTCATAACCACCGATTTTTTGCTTTTCTGCCCAATGACAGGTACAGATCCTTCTAGTACAGATAGTCCTCCATCTGCATCTTCCATAACTAATAGTTTTGGCCGTTAAATTGCTCAACCCTAAACTTTCCTTCTTCCACCATTGCTCCCACTAAAACCATTAACCCTTCTTTCCTGCGAATTTACCAACCAAATAGACCTTTTTCCTCTTATACCAATTGTTAGAAAACAGGACCGCAGAGCAATAACAGATATATAGTTAAAGTAATAAACAAGATGCAAAACACATTAAAACATTACAGAGAGACACAGGTATAACGTGGTTCACCCAAATGATGGGCTACATCCACAAAGAAATTGCCAATCCTTTTATTACAGTCTAGAAAGATGAAGGGATACACCCTGCAGCAAAACCGCTGCACTTCCTTTTCACGCTCTCACAATCTCTCTTCCAATACAATACAATATCATCCTCGGTCATTTTACAATGCTTTCTTTTATAGGGGAAATACAATGGGAAAATTCTAGGGCTAACCCAATACCATGGGTCCGAGTGTACAGTACTCCTGGGAAAATTCTAGGGTTAACGAGTGTACAGTACTCCTGGATTAGAATCACCACTGAATAATATCTCTGGATCTGGAAGATTAGGCTCCACAACCAATAAAAACTACACCTGAATCTGAGAGCCATTCTATGGGAAAATGGAGGCACTTGATCAGTTACCAAGTAGTTGACATTGGGTCAAATTAATGTAGCCTGGGGCTGAGACACTTGGTTAGTTACTAGGTCATCACTAGAAGCCCTAGACTGGGTCTAGGCAAGTGATGGACTTCTCCTCTTAGGAAATGAATGATGGGATCTTCTCAAGGGACTAGACCACCCTTGTTGAAATACCGAACACTTGACCCTAGTATCATTGAGGAGAACAGTATGAGCAATGAAAAATATTATGTATCTTGTTGATGCACTTCAAGTTGACTTATAGACCACTTGAAGGACAAAGAAACCTTTTTAGGGTACAAGTACCCACTAGGTTGGTCCTTGCTCACGAATTTGCATTATTCAAAGTCAAAATTAAAATAAAAGAAAAAAACAAATAAATAAATAAAAGGTCAAAAGCAGAATTAAATAAAAAGTCAAAATTAAATTAAAAGGTCAACAATAAAAATAAAAGGGTCAAAATGAAAAATAAAAGGTCAAAGGTGAAATATATTGAAAATATTAAAAATCCTAAATCTATGGACTCATCTCACCTTATGACAAAGTTCATTATCATTTTGACAAAGTATGAAATTACCTTCATCTCTGTTGTAGGAATTCATTGAGCTAAATTTGTTGCTCACTCTCTAATTCGTTGGGTTCTACCTGCTGCTCACTCTCATGTGTGAACAGACTTAATGCTTTGAGGACAGAACTATATCATGGGGCCTATCTTAAAAGCTACAACACTATCGTTTAAGGGTTGAGTTTATGTTTTTCTGATTGCTCCTTCATCACAGACTTCATCTCAGCCCAACCGAGTTCATCTAGGGCTCACGAATGCCTTATCCTAGCTCATGGTAGTCCAATCAGGGGTCATAGCTACCCTAACCTAGCTCTTGGAAGCCCTGCTAAATGTTGTTCCATCTCTTGGTTGCATGCTAGGCTTTATTTCAGACCTTGGTTGAAGAGAAAACAACCCATGTGTGGCTTACAACAACAGTGAAGGTACATGAGTACAAGCTGTAACAGTTAGCAGCATTTTTTCAGCCTACATACGTCTTCAGTTGGGTTAATTTTTATCAATATTGTATGGTACTATTGTTATTATTTTGACCTACTTTCCCTAGAGGCAACTTGGTAGTTTTGTAATGGTCAGAATTTGTTATCTGTTTATTACAAACTCAGACATCTGATTATAATGAATATTTTTTTCATTGTTGTGGTTTTTATTCCTGAAAAGGTTTTCCCTGTGATAAATTGTATGTATTTGTGCATGCTTGATTTCTTCTATCTCAGATTTATTTTATCTACTACTGATATATTTTACAAGTTGGATAATTTCAAGGAAAGAATGATACTGCTATCATACTTAAATCCATGTTAAAAATTTAACAACTCAAACATTGTGTACCTAGATGTCGTATTGTTGATCCTAGTCAAAAAATATTACCCAGCTCTGCAAAACTCTATCACACCTATAGATCACATTTTCAATCCAAGCATAAGAAATTTAAATAATAATTTGCCTAAGATTAATTCATATCTATTTGTAATTTCAACGTTGGTATTTGTTTTGCCACTTCTTATGTCAGTAAATTTGTTCATATTATTTCCATCCTGAAAATCCTACAGGCACCCTGAAGGAACAACTTGCTTCTATTACAACGAATTTGGAACAACTTTGGCAGCAAAAGGAAGAGAGGATCAAGCAGTTTTTGCATGTTCAAGTATAGATTCAGAGGATTTGTGGGGAAATATATGGAAAATTGCATCCCAATGAACCTACAACTCCTAAAGTTTATGATTAGGACCTATCATTGAAAAAGTTTAAACATCATTATAGCTCTGAGAGCTCTAAGGGCTAGAAGTTGCACATGTGGATGTAATGCTGGTAGACTGTGAGAGTATTTTAAAGCACAACAATGAGGCAATTAGTTGAAGGGTGACTTGGGTTTGAGGTTGATTGAAAAGGGGAAAATCTGTATTGTTTTCTACCATTTAGATGGATTCAATTATGACCTAAATGGATTCATAACTAACGTGGCTTCAGTTATGAGCTAGATGGATTCTATTTGTCTTAGGTTTTTTCTAGCCTTCTTCTATAATTGATTTTTTACCTTAGACTCTCTCCTGTTTTTTATTTTTAAATCTTTATTTAAAACTCTAGGTTAGTTTTCCTTTATTTCATGCATTACATATATATTAAGTTTCTTTAGCCACGCTCCAATAGATGATTAATTCTTTATTTAAAAAACATTATATATGGTTATTAATATGAGCTGGAAGCACATGAGAAAGACTCAAGACGTAGGTATGCTGCCAGCCTGTCAAAGTGTTGAAGTTTTGTAGACACCATTATCATTCTAGCAATCTTTGAGCTCTGTGCTTATTGCCTTAATATGATATCTGGCTTCAAGCAGTATCAGAGTTAAGACATTTGAACAGAACCATTTTTATTCATTATTCTTCATTCTACAGTTTGTACTCTATAAAAGGGTCCAGAAATATGGTTTTACAGCAACACAGGGTTCTTCATTCTCAAACATTCTACTCCAGTATCACATCTACAGTTTACATCCCAGCCATGAAAATCGTGGCCTTCAAACTTTCCAGGTTGAAGCCACCCCTAGGACAAGAAGTAGTGCAACACATGTTTGACTGTGATAGCCATATGTGGAGCATGCAATGCAGCAAGGCCAACTGGTTCAGAATAATCAACGTTCTATCAGGCATGATGGAAATTTTCAACTGGATCGATGGCATATATCATTGGAAGAATCCTATCACCATAGTACTTGTTCACCTTTTGTTCTTCATCCTAATATGGTACCCGAAGCTCATTCTTCCAACTATTTTTCTTTATGTGTTATAGTCCAACCACTCACTGCAAAGACAGGATTTAGAGCAACAAAGGGATATTACTGAAAGAGGTTTTCGTACATCGCAAACGGTTGATGATGAACCTGATGGAAATGCATTAGCTATTGAATAGAAAGTAGATGGCCATGATGTCAAGGACATGTCCCATGCCACCTTAGGAATACACTTGAGTTTTGATGTTCTAGACACCTCATCCAAATAGCCAAGTAGTGAAGCGAATGGAAACTATAGAGGTTATGTTGTTGATGATGTTATATCACCTTCAGATCTAAGATAAGAGGTGCTTGATACTCATGAATTGACAGTAAAAATCATGGAAATTATCAAGATACAGTAAGGCTTCTTTCAGTTCCTAGTCAGATTTGTAATCCTCCAAAATCAATTAACAATATTGGTCAACCAATGACATGTTTGAGGCAAACAGACAGGTCAAGTGGTGAATGGATATATGGTAGAGTTCAGATCATTCTACAGAAAACAATGCAGTAAATGTTTATGAAGAAAATGAAAGGCTTCAAGCAAATCTAAAAACTGTTGAATCTTCAATTATCCAACTCAACCCAGAAGTTACCTCATTAGAGAGACAGGTTGAACAATAAACTACAGAAATAGAGACACTTACACAGCAACTTGAACAGAAATTAAGCAGGGACAGGAATTTGCAAGTGAAATTTCAGATCTCAAATTTGAGTGTGATCATGTTAAATCATAATTTGAACAACTAAAGTCTCTAGGGAACATCAATGAAAAACATCAAGATGTTGTTAATAGATGCTTTGACATGGGAAATGTTAGAAATATTCTTAAATATCTGGAGGACTTAGGTTTTGAGAATCAAGTGAGTGTAAACCTCAATTTGCAACTGGAAAAGTAAAAAAAAAGAATGCACTGATTTATTACTCAGTATTTAAGAGGATTTATTTGAGAAGGAAACTAGAGATACAGAGCACACTTCTAATAGGAGACTTGATATTTCAGCTGTCGAAGAAGAAAATGAAACCCTCAAGGTTGTCAAGTTAGACTGACCAAAAAAGTTATTAGTCTCAGAGGATAAAATCAAATAAATTAAAGAGAAAATATTTATGAAAAACAATGGAAGGATCTTAGTGTTCCTATAGGATGACCTTGAAGTTTTGGAGAGGGTATTCCAAGAGTTCAGGAAAGAAAATATAAGTATGATCAGTAAGTTAATTGGTGAAATAGTTGCAAAAAATATAAAATAAATTACTGATCATAATACTGACAAGCAGAGCTTTCCTGCTGAGTTTTGCCTACACGGGCACATTATAACCAATGGAAAAATCAAGACAAGCAAAGTATTCATCACTTAAAGCCATGAGGAAGCCAAAGTATCTTTCTATTTCCTTTTATTTCAAAAAACAGACATTTACAGAGAAAAAAAAAACACATTAATATAAATTATTTTCCACATTGTAGCAAGAATAAGAAAATTACCATAATTAAATATTTAAAGGAATAATCTTGCATCGAGAAACAAATTCATATGCAATGATTAACAATAATAGTAAGCTAATTTCTTAACTCAATTTAGGCTAGGACCTTTTATGTTGTATGAAACAACAAATCTACAGATCATTTTGAATTTGAAAATCAAAACTAAGTTTAAATACAGACTACTCAATTTGCACATTGAAGTCACCATGTTTTTTTTGTAAGTGGTAGTGTTACAAAAAAAGTTACAGTTCAGAGACACATTCCTGCTCAAAGAGAAAAGCAGGTAGAGCATTTTGTCATAAGAGACAAGATGAAAGTGGTATTGATGGATTCCTCAGTGTAATATCCCTGATATGATGTACAGATCAGAATATTGTCTTTCTGCAATTTTTTTAATTAAAAAATCTGAAATTAAATTAATTCACAAAAAACCTTCTCGGACTGGACAAATTAGGGAATTCTTCTGGGAATTTTTGCAGGAAAAAAGAGTGAAAAGCGAGAAGAAAGAAAAATAATTCAGACATGTAATTACCTATCCCCTATCACATTTAGATATGGTTCCATTTATGGTTCAGAATCCGCTCCGCGGAAACCTACTACCACGTTTCTGGGAAGCCAAACCGTGAAACTGAGGGTAGTTTGGTCTGTTTCAACCAAGGGCTTGTGAAAACTTAAAAATGGGTGTTCCATCATTAATATAACATAATTAAATGTTTTGGACAATTTTCTAAAGTTATGAACAGTTCTGAGAATATTGGGATGGATTTGGTTTTTTTGGCAGTTTTGGCCAAGAGAAACCCTGTGCAGAGGAGGATCCAAAAAGGTGTTATTACCCAAAAAAAAAAATGGTTATAGAGATTTTTATGGTAATTTGTTCCTTTTAGTGACCCAAATTAACTCACGGTTCTCAATTTGAGTTTACAAAACTTGTTTTACATCAGTTTTAGCAAAACTTGTTATTAAAAGCTAGTAATCTAGCTAGGGTCTAAAAGGAGTAGCTAAATCATCTCAAATTAATTTCTCTAAAAAATAAGAACTGTAAAAGAGCTAAATATCATATTTATGAACATGTAAACACTCTTCAATCACTTCCCCATCATGGCATATTTCTTATAGCACTCATTTGTATTCATTTACCCCATACATTGATAAAAAGGGCCTTATTGGAAAAACTAAGACAAGATTATATATTGGAAGAGATATATCAACCTGATAAAATTATTTTGAAGAATATTATGACAATAAATAACACAAATTAAATTTTGGACTGACCATTACGATTATGCTCCAAAAATAAGGGGCGGGAGGCCCAGATCATGACTAGTAACGGGCTGTGACCATAGGTGAAGCATGGCCTTCACTGGAGCTCATCCAAAAATTTAATGAGGCTGAAAATAACTTTTATAATCCTTCAATGTCTTCAATATATCACTCCACACCTGCAGTGGAAGAGAATGGGATGGAAGGAGAGGGGAATGGAAGGTTGGGGCTCATCTCCTAGTAGTCTGAGGCACAACACTCAGAAGTAATGCTCACATAAGCATTAAGCAATCAAATCATCAACCAAACTGAATAATGGATTTGGAATAATTATTTTATAGAATTAATGTTGACCTATTGAGCAAGTTACTTTCCTTGGTGACCTGTGAGAATAGGTCACCCATGAGTGGACATACTTTCCTTTCTTTTCTTTGCTTTGCCTTTCCTTATTTTTCCTCGTTTTCCTCTTTTTCTTCTTTTCTGAACTTTGTTTCTTTTAATACTTTCCTTCTTTTCATACTTTCTTGCTTTTCCTATTTTCTCCTACTTTCTGGATTTATTCTACTTTTCTTGAAATATTCCTCTTTTCTCATTTTTGGCAACATTTTTGGACTCTAGTGCTTACTTGACTTGGCAAGTTTATTTCCACATCATTTAATTGCATAATTAATCAAAGGATGAAATTAAATTAAATATATGCCTCAAAATAATTATTAGCAATATTTTTCCTAGGAAGAATAATTAATGTCAATTTGGGCCCCTAGGAATTTCATCATGGTCAACACTTTTAATGTCCCAAAATATGGGGACATGAGAGTCCTCCCCTCCCAAATCTGCTTGTCCTCAAGTAGAAGCACTCCAGAGTGCTGCAAATTTGTTCATCGTGTAGGAGAACTAGAGCATGAATCCATTGTGAGAAAAGGTTGACTTGCTCTATCAAGCCCGTCTGTAAAGTTTCTCCAAAACAAGAAATGCCAAGGTCCCATTGCTTGCATTGCACCCCCTTCAATGAGAATGCCTTCCCACACAACTTATTAGGAAAATTTATTCCTGGATCCCATTTCCTCAACTGTAAGTATCCAAACATTAGAATCCACCATACAAATTTATCATCATAGAAAATGACATTCATGTTGTGTAAATCATATCACTGCATTTAAAACTAGAAATTCTCAATGCAAAGTTGGAAATCTGTCAGATTTCCCCACCCAACATAAAGTTCCTTATGTGCTTGATGCACATTAGCATTGAATATCACAATGATGTTGCTGCAAATATATAGGTGTGAGTTCCATGTCCAACCCCAATGATTATAGGCATCATCCAACCAACAAGAATTCCCAAACTAGCCATAGTAAGATGATGCATCACAATTATCTCCAAAGATGCAAGCAAGAAAAATAAATAAGTGTCCCATCATCCAATCTGAGTGGGTACTGACACTCCAACCAAAAGGTCCATGTGAACACTTCCAATGGATCAACTCTCTACCACCATTCATAGGGTACAATAATCCCTCCAATTGTGTGTATTTCCTCCACTAAGACGACTTCATGCAAGCTTTTTCTCATCAACTCCTCTTGACAGTTTGATTGCTCAGCTACCTTCCACTACTCATAAGCAGAAATTTTTTTGCAAGAAGACTCCATGTCTGACATGTAATATTCCACCCAATCCACATGTGATTGAATGTCATCAAGTGACAACAATATGTGCCTATGTGGCTTATGGGGGGGGGTGATGGTGCATTCCACAAGTCATCATTAACACCTAGGAAATCCTCCATCTCTTCCTGTTGCACTAGCAAGGAAAATTCCTTCTCCCAGATTTCACTCTCGCTTGATGAGGCTGAAATAGAAGTGTGGGTAGAAATATGAATCAAATCTCTACATTACTTATCCACCCAACTTATGGCTGCCCCATATTCATCCTCGTATGACTCTCCCATGGGAAAGAGATTCTTTTTAGGAAACCATTCGAGTTATTTTCTGGAAAAGGCCAAGTGCTTGGTTCTCATCAAACTTGTTTGTACAGTCCTCAAGCAAAAAAAATTCAGAATGGACCTCATGTGCATGTGTATGAAAGGTACCCAATGGCTGCAAATTAAATCCTTGTGGCTGCCCACATGTCAATACAATGTCGGTCACAACAAAAAAATTATTGCATAAATTAAATTCTTCATCTCCCACCTTATTCAATTCAAAGGTGTCTCTATCCACCCAATAAATGGATGAATAAGGAATTTCATTTGTTGATCCATAAGGAATGTGATCAGCCATATTTATTGTGGAGAAGAACACTTCATCCTTCCTCTTAACCTTAGTGAGTGCTTGGCCAATATTCTCTTCCGCATAGCTTTTCACAAGCACCTGCAAGTCTAAGTGCATCTCATGATCCACCATCTCATGATATTCCTCCCTATAGTAAAGAATGCAATCAGCCTTGTGAATATGGATGAATGGTGTGTAGGAGGGTAGGTAATACCTTTGCAAATTCTCATGAAGCTTCTCTATCTCCATCTTGGATTCTTGGAGTGCACATTGAGTTCTCTTCAAGGAATCTTGGGTGGTCAACAAATCTTGTGTGAGCTTGTAAATTTCTTCTCCATCCTTCAAGGATGCTCCATGCAACACATCAGCAATATCAATCAAAACATCTCTATCATAAAGAAATTGTAAGAATTCCCCTTGTATTGTAGACAATGCTTTCCACATCTCCTCCTTGGATTCAAGAGAAGATTGATCTTCCAATGAAGAAAATACCCAACATTGGTGTGCCACTAAAGAATGTGTGTCTTGGAGAAGGTGCAAAGCCTTTTGACTCTTATTTTCATCCTTTTTCAAAGGCCAAGGAAACGAGTGGGGTTCTTGAGGAAAATCACCCTCTTCTTTTTTCTTGCAATTTTCTTGTTGTGAATTGCACTTCTCTTTATGAATCATTCTTTCTGATTTCCCACCTGCAATACTAGATGGCTCATAGCTCTCCACAATGGTGATAGTAGGATTGGGATTCTTAGTGAGTTCAAGCCACTCCTCTTATGTGTATGCAACTTCATCATGCTGCAAGAGACTCCAAAATTCAGAATTGTGTGCATCCCTTTGCACCATATTTTTCTCCTTCAGATTTCCTAGTTCACACCTAGTCGGTGGGGGCTTGTCTTCCACTTCATTAGGAAATTAAAATGATGAATTTAGATGTGATATTTCTTCTTCTTTTGGATCCGATCGAAAATATTCCTTCATAATCATATCTCCATTGACACCCTCACCCTTATTTGCACTGATTGTGTGGTCCATAACAAAGAAACTAGGAGTGACTTTATCTCCCTCACAATTGGCCTTCCTCTTGCAGTCCTCAAATGCAAGTGGAGAATTTTTGTCTTTCCATGGATCATAGGGATGTAAATGAAAATTAAATGCTGCAAAAATCAGAACCTTCATCACACATGTTCTTCACCTTATCCTCTTTGTGGCAGGGATTTCTCCCTTACTGCAGAGCAGGAATGGCTACTTTCCATCTATAGGACAAAAGGGTACGGTTCTTGATAGTTGTGCAAGAAAAATAGAAAGGAAATGAAATAGAACAGAAATAAAAACCCCTCTACACACAAGGTTATGGGTTAAGCTCCAAGACCCTGCATACAACTGTTAGAAAACCCAAAGACCTGTAAGCAAACAATGGAGACCTGCAAGAACATGTTATGCAATAAACCTGCAAGTAAAGATATGTTAGAAAAACTAAAATAAACACAATATGAAACATAAATTATACCTTCTATGGGTGGAAATGGGCCACCATGCCCTAGCTTGGGAGAGCACCTCTCTTGAGAATGGGGGAGCTATGGCTCAATGGGAGAATGGATGAGAGGGAGGGTGAATGGCTTGAGAGGCAAATGGTCTCAAGGCACTCACTTGGGCAGCATAACAATATGCAAAGAAGGAATGTTTTGAGAGTGACCCCCACCCCTCTATTTATAGCTTTTTTAGGGTTCTAAGCCCCTGGTCATGGATTTTGCCCCTTTCGCTCAATCTTTAGCTCTTTTGGGGGTTTTAGGCTCCTTTGTGGGGTTTTAGCCCCTTTTTTGAGGCTTTATCCCCTATGAGAGCTATTTTGGATCTTTTTAGGGGATTTTAAGCCCTTTTGCATATTTTTGCGCCTTTTTTAGGGTGTTGGGGTCAAATGGGGTCAAATGAGGGTTGTGTATGGGTGTCCTTGGGTGGTGTAGGCCATGCAGAGCTGAGTGAAGGATTTTTTGGGTTAACAGTATTCTTGTACAGACACTATGGTTTCCCTCTATTCCACCAACATTTCTGCTTCACACCCAAGCGGTGTGGTCTTGCTTTGTTCTTCTATATGTGGCTCCTGAGGTGACTGTAACTCTGATTTGAAATCATCTTTTCGATATGATCCAAAAGATATATCTTCAACCATAAATAATCCCATATATATTTTGGAATCATTAATCCTATGTGGGGTGGGGGGATGGCACATGGATCACCCCCTATTCCAACTACACACACATTATACGAGGATTGCATGCATAAAGATAAACATATTGACTAGTTTGAAACAACAAAAGGCTTGAATATATGGATAAACGAATAGTATGACCTATGCATAATTTGGGATTCTAATTTTAACTCAAGAACCTTCCTTATTTAGCATAATTTATGTCCTTAATTTTATTGGTGACCCCTTTAGGAAACTGCGATTCTCTTTTATTAAAAGAAATATGCAAAGCACTTGCCAAACTTTGGGAGCCCAAGGAACTTGTTGAATATCAACATAGATAAATAATTATCATACTCACAATGCACATTGGAATCAAATATGACAGCGTTAGGTTTATCTCATTATTTAATGAACATGGGATCAAACGGGACTATATTGTATACACCTCGAGAGTATAGTGTGAATATAGTGTAGTATAAACAAAGAACACGACCATGATGAAGACAAGTGCATGCTACATTACTAGGTGTCAATCTCTCTTCTTTGGATCGAAGTGGTGAACACTATAATATATATTATGGATACGACTCCAATAGGATTTTTCAAAGTTATAAGCCATGGAGAAACTTGGAGTGGTATTAGGAAAACCATAAAATACTTCAGAAATTTTTGTTGGAACCTATATTATCATACTCTCGGTGATGAAAAGGAAAAATAATAGATATGAAAATATGTACCAATGGGGTACGATGAGAAAAGAAAAGTGTTTAGGAGATAGGATTGAACTAATAAAAATACTATTATGTCCCCATATTGATACTAATGTAGAATTTAACCTTTGTAGTCCAAAGAAAAGTAATATGCTACCTTTGCTCTGACTACTAGGTAATGGAGCCTAATATAGTTTTCAAAAATCCCAACTGCATTCAAGCTACAAAGAAAGCATGTGGTATCATTGGTACACCATAAATTTTTACAACAATAGTACTACTTTACAATTATGTGTACGCACAATACACAAAAAAATGGTGAGTAATATTTACCACCTCTTTTTCGAGTTAGCAAGAAAAAGGGTGGTGTCATCTATGCAACCTGTATAATTATGTGTTCCCACTACACAATTATTACTTATCATGGGTGGGATTTCAAAGACTTTGTTTTAAAATTATTAATCAAATGTAGTATATGCTATTCTTAATTTCTTTAGAAAAATAGCTTTATACCATTTCACCTACCACTTTCAAACCTCCTTTCTTCCTAGTATAATAAGATGACTTTCCCTTCAATTTTAATCCATTTATGTTAATGCTATTGTCTAACACACTGTAATACCCTAGTTTAACCCCGCTTGCATTAAAGTACATAGGATACAGATGTTGTAAATAATATTGGTGCAGAGCTAAAGGCCAAGGCCCCACCATAGATTTGGTTATGTTGTGTTTCTGATTAGGAATGGTCACCGATGGTATATCGGGACATGTGGCATATATATTTAATTGTGGCATCATGTAAACATGCTTTTTAATTAAACAACCCAACCAGCTATGTTCGCAGCAACTAATTTGAGAAGGGGCATGATTCCAAAGGGTAAGGAAAGGGGGATGTGGAACATTGAGTCACGGGGGGGAAGCTATGTGTCACCACCACCCTTGGTTTTCCTTTTTGTTAGTTGAGGCAGCAATTGGCTGGCAGAAAGACCACTGCCACACCCATGCTTGCTCTCCTCTCCTCAGCGTAGGGACTATTCTTCCCACTCCCTCAGATGATGGTTGTTCATCTTCCTCATGCAGGGTGGGGATAAAATGTTTTACCATCCATTGTGTTGGGGTTCGCCTCCCCTCTCTAGCGCTAATTGCCGATCTGTATTTTTGTTCTTCCCATCCACACCGAGAACCAACTTCTTCCTCCACGCATTGGGACTGTGTATTGTTTTTTCATCCACCATAGTGGATCATGAGCGGAAGTTATGGGGATTTTTTCCCACTGATTGATGGGTGCAGTTTTCCCCATGCATTGTTGACTGAGTTACCTTTACAATGCATCATTGGTAGAAGATCACAGGGGATTTGTCCTGTGAATCCAAGCTGAGCTGTGAATGTTGGCCGTGTCCTTTTTACCCATTTTCTGGTCTGTGTAAGTCTGACAGTGATGGTATTGAAGATTGGTTTGCTGCAGGTTCATGTGAGTGTGTAAACTGTTGTTTGCCATGATGTCTTGATTGTGTTTTTCGTTGTAAATGCTTGAATAGATGTTTGGCTGCTTGCATGTAGTGGATTTGTCCCTGGACTATTTTGGGTTGGTAAACGAGGGCCTGAGGTGCTTGATAAACTTGGTGGGTTGAGAACCACATAGACAGAGCTACTAAGCTGGATTTCTTCTCCACAACCCCTAAAGAGCACTAGAGGGAAGATCAGGGTCTGAGGGACTGCGTTGCAGAGAAGGGACTGACTTCCTTGTGTTGGGTGTGTGTGGGTGCTCTAGAATCCAGGTTGGTTCTGGTGTTGGTGTCTGCAGCTCTTCAGTGAGCTCACCAGCTTAGCATTAGCCTTTCCCAACCCCTAGATGGCCTGATAAACCCAACTTTGTTGGCTTGGCTGATCTGTTGTTTGCCTAATAAACCCAACTATGTTTGCTTGGATGAACTGTGTACCCTTGTGGTGTTGTTATCCTTGGCTATGTATAATCCTGTTAGTTCCTTATTCCTTTGGGAGTCATGTTGGGCTCGAGGGTGGCAGCGTTGCTGAGAGGTTTAAGAGCACGCGGGCCTATGGTTGGGTGGAATGTTGCAGTGACGTAGCTGGTTGCATAACAAGCTCTTTATAAGATAAGTATTCTTGCCTAACTTGTATCTGCAATTATAATCACCATTTATGAATGATGTTATACCTATTAAATGTTGATTTGTATATGCATGAGTGTTGACCGATATGTTTTGCTTCCATTGAGTATATGAAAGAGTATGCTTGTAATATGTTTATGTCTTTAAGTTTCATGCCTTCAGTATTATATGTATGCATGTTCATGTTCATGGGGCTATATGCCCAGATGATTTGGCGTATAGTAGCGTCCTCACCGCCGGTCAGAGGGTTGGGGATGTTACAGTGTGGTATCAAAGCTCATGTTGCAGCATGGGCCTAAATGAGCCATGATGGATGCAGTGATAGAGGCAGGATTTCTTTCTGCCCAGTAGAGATCAGAAGTTATGACATAAAACTTCCATAAAAATTTGTCTAAGTATTCGAACTGTCGGTTCATCAGAACACTTAGTGGGAAGGACTTCCGATGTAGCGGAGAGCTAGGTGGAAGCACACTCGACGGAGGACAGTTGGAAGGAAAATTGTGGAAAATTTTCTAAGTGTGCAACGTCCGTTGGTGGAAAATAGATGTTGGGTTCATCGACACCGCGGAAGAATTTAGCGGTTTGTCAATACGTCGTTGTGGCTGCCAAAGCGACTAAAATGCCGATGCGGCATTAGTGGTTCTAATTGCCGACAGTAGGAAAGTTTCAAAATTTGGTTTAAGTGTTGAAATCGTCAGCAGAAAAAAGTTGATCGAGCGCCCACCATTGCGGATGGCTAGACAACTACGCGTCCGACAGGTAAGGCCTCTGACCGCCGACGCCGTAAAGAAAGAAAGTTTAAAATTGTTTTTTCTAAGGCCCGAAATCATCGGCTATTGGAAGAAGATAGTGCTTCGTGCGTCTGTCGTTGCGAAAGGCTAGAGCACTAGCCTTTCGACAAAGAGATCTGGCCAATGCTGATCAGGTTATGCTTTAGTAGATTGGGTCACCGATCGGTAAAGGATCAAAGATGATGAGCCGTCGTTGTGGCTGCTGAACGAAATAATCCGCCGATGTTTTAGTCTTCCACTCGTTGATGCCAAGGTGTTAGTGGATTATGGAGCCGACAGAGTCAATGGAATATTGAGAAAGTTTTCACCAACAGAAGAAGAAATTTTCAAAAATTGTCTAAGTGTTGAAGCCATCGGTGATCGGCGATGGTTAGCTATTTGGATCGGCGGAAGCTAGTGGATTGAACGTCCGTCGTTGCGACTAGCTAATGAACTATCCTTCTGACGGATAGAGGCTTCAACCGCTGCTACCGTGGAAGACAAGGCAAGAAGAATATTCAAATTTTCTCTAAGGCACGAGATCATCAGCCATCGGGAAATGTTAGTGGATCGGATCGCCGATCGGAAGTCTAGACGTTTGCCTGCGGAAACTGAAGCAAGAACACTTTTCGTTGTTGCGGAAGCCGAGATGAATAACCACTCAATGCACAATACATCCAACCGCCGGTAGACTTATGGTTGTGGTAGGAAATAGGTGAACAGTCCTCTGCATCACCGATGCAGATTGGAAGTTTGGCGATTTGCCCGCCGAAACGCCTGAAAATTTGTGCGAAATAGACCCAATGAAGAGAAGAAAACTTTGGGTTTTTCAAAGTGGAAATTTTCTCAGCAAATTCTAACTGTTTAGCAGATTTCAGCAAACTGTCAGTGGATTACAGGGCTGAACACGGGGGAGAGGAAAATTTTGTGTTTTTAGCATAATTGTGGTTTTATGAATTTCCAGAAGAAAAAGGTAAGTAATTTTGATTTATATTAATATTATGCATCTGAGGGTTTGCTACGAACATATTTGCAGAACTTTAGATAACTTCCAAAGGAAGTACTCTAGAAAGATCAGTGTGGTAAAGCCAGAAGTGGTTCAGTCATGAGAACCCATGATGGGTATGATACTCAAGATTCTTACGAGCAAGCAGAAGATGCCATGGGAGAAAATGTCCGTAATAGAAATGATGACATAGAATCTAATTGAAGGAGATTCCAGGGGACACCTTCCGAGGTTGTAGCCACCATGAGAATCTTGATTAAAGCCCAGGAAGAGCAACATCAGTGGAATGTTTCCATATTGGAAATTTTTACAGACTTGTAGAAAAAGATAGATTCTAGATGAGGTACATCAAGACCAGGAGGCAGTAAGAGAAGCACTAGGAGAAGGAGAAGGACTTCCAGTGGATCATCTAACTTTGAAGAATCCAGTGGAGATACAAGTTCTTCTTCTCATAAAAGGAAAAGAAAGAGACACCTTAGGGATTGCTCTCGAGATGAGTTTAGGAAAGCTAAACCTCCTACATTTGATGGTGAGATAAAGATGGGACAAGAAGCTGAGGCTTGGCTTCTTGGGATAAAGAATTACTTTCATGTGCGGGATTATTCAGGAAACATGAAGGCACAAGTTGCCATATTCAATCTGAATGGAAGGGCATCCATTTGGTGGGAACACTTCAAGCAGGTAAATAAGATCAGTGAAAGGAAACTGAGGTGGAAATAGTTCAAGAAGTATTTCAGGCAGAAATACCTTTATGACAGGTATTATGATGACAAGATCAAGGAGTTCCATGAGTTGAGATTGGACCAGCAAACCATGGATGAATATGCAAACAAATTCTTGGAATTATTGAGGTATGTCTGGTACATCAGAGACGAAAAAGTGAAGATCCAGTGGTTTCTAAGTGGATTGCCTCAAGCTTACAAAGATAGAATTGAGTTCTATGAGCTGAGAACTCTCAAGGAAGCAATAAGAAAAGCTAAGTATTGCTATGAGCAAAGTAAAGGTAAACCTAATTACCATAAGGCATGGAAGGACAAGAAGAATGAAAAGTTTGACCAAAGAAAAAAAGGTTTCAAACCTTCTAGATTCAGGAATCAGTAGAAGCAGCCATCCCAAGCTGCAAGTGATCCAGTTGGAGTGACAGGTGGAAAGCCTAAAGAGCCACATCTGAATAAAGGTCCACTCAACTGTTGGAAATGTGAAGGACCTCACTTGCATAGATATTGTCCACTTGAGAATGAAAGTGCAAGACCAACTTATAACATTCAAGAAGCAGAAACAATGGGTCAAGTAGCAAGGGCGGTCCCTAGGATTTATGCAGCACTGGAGGACCGCCAGGCAGATCACCAGTCAACTATGGTTGAAGTAGCAGGTAAGATTGTTGAGGAACCTATTTCTATTTTGATTGACCTTGGTTCTACTCACAGTTACATTACTCCTAGAGTAGTGGAGATTTGTGCTTTTAAGAAAGTAAGGCATAGGAGGTCTTGGTTAGTTCAACTAGCCACTAGAACTAAGAGAAAGGTTAGTGAAGTGGTGGAGAAATGTCCATTGGTCATGGATGTATTGGTCACTTGTGTAGATCTGAATGTTGAACTGCTTGGTTCCTATGATGTTCTCATTAGAATGGATTGGTTAGAAGCTCACAAGGTGAAGATTGACTGTTACAATAAGAATTTCGAATGCATGAATGAAGAAAGGAACCTAGTAGTTGTGAAAGGTATTCTAAAGGTGATCTCAGTATGGCAGGTTTCAGCAATGCAATTAAAGAAGTTCTGTAGGAAGGGTTTCCAGTTGTATGTAGCTCATATTTTGGAGACATCAGGAGATGAAACTCCTAGGTTGGAGGACTATCAGGTGTTACAGGAATTTAATGATGTGTTTCCTGATGAGATTCCAGGGCTTTCCTACAAAGAGGGACATTGACTTCACCATTGAACTTGTGCCAGGAGCAGCACTAGTGTCCAAGACACCCTACAGGATGAGTACACCGGAGATGCTAGAGTTGAAGATGCAACTGCAAGAGCTCTTGGAAAAGAAGTATATATGACCGAGTGTGTCTCCTTAGGGAGCACCGGTTCTGTTTGTAAAGAAGAAAGATGGTACACTCAGGTTATGTATTGATTACAGGTAGTTGAACAAGGTTACTGTGAAGAATAAATATCCTTTTCCTAGGATTGATGACCTCTTTGATCAAATGAGAGGAGCAAAGGTATTTTCTAAGATTGACTTGAGGTCTGGCTACCATCAGGTGAGAATCAAGGATGAAGACATTCATAAGACAACCTTTAGGACAAGGTATGGGCATTATGAGTTTGTAGTGGTACCATTTGGTCTCACAAATGCACCAGCTACATTTATGTGCCTTATGAATAGTGTCTTCAGCAGATATTTGGACAAGTTTGTTCTTGTTTTCCTTGATGACATCCTTGTTTATGCTAAGAATGAGGAAGAGCATGAAGAGCATTTGAGATTGAAATTGCAAGTGCTCAGGGAACATCAACTGTATGCAAAACTGAGCAAGTGTGACTTCTATAGAGATAGAATTCAGTATTTGGGTCACATTATCTTAGAGGAGGGTATATCTATGGACCCTGAAAGATTGAAGCCATTATGAATCGGCCTACTCCAAGAAATGTGACAGATGTAAGATCTTTTATGGGACTTGCAGGGTACTATCGGAGGTTCATTGAAGGATTCTCTAGAGTTGCACATGCCATCACTTCTTTGCAAAAGAAGGGGATGAAGTTCAAATGGACATCGAGGTGTGAAGAAATCTTCCAATAGTTGAAGAATATTCTCCCCAGTGCACCCGTATTGAAGGTTGCAGATCCAGAGAAATATTTTGTGGTGTGTACCGATGCATGTGAACAAGGGCTTGGAGGAGTCCTTATGCAGGAAAACCATGTGATATGTTATGAGTCAAGAAAGCTAAAGGAACATGAGAATAACTATGCCACTCATGATCTAGAGCTTGCAGCCATAGTACATGCTCTCTAGATGTGGAGGCACTAATTGATGGGTAGAAGATTTGAGCTCAGAATGGATCACTGTGGACTGAAATATTTATTTGATCAGCCTAATTTGAATGCTAGACAAGCAAGATGGCTGGAATTTTTATGTGAGTTTGATTCCGAAATCAAGCACATAAAAGGGAAAGAAAACAAGGTAGCAGATGCACTCAGCAGGAAGGTACAGGAAATGCATGTGGCATCTCTTAGTATTTGCCAATCATATTTGAAGCAGCAGATTGTTAATCATGTTGCCGGAGATGAATTGTATGAGCAGGTAAAAGACAAACTGCAGTAGCAAAGTCTCGAGAAGAGGTATGAGGGATATAAATTGGAATAAGATGGACTTCTCACTTTTAAAGGCAAAATTTATATTCCGAATGTAGCAGATTTGAGGAGAATTGTTATGGATGAAATCCATCAAGCTCCGTATTCTGGTCACCCAGGATATCAGAAGACAATTGCTACAACTAGAAAGCAGTACTTTTGGCCAGGTATGAAAAAGGACATGGCTGAATACATTTCAAGGTGCATGAAATGTCAACAGGTAAAGGTTGAGCATCAACATCCAGCAAGTCTGTTGCAGCCTCTACCAATTCTGGAATGGAAATGGGAAGTTATTTCCATGGATTTTATTACAGGATTGCCGATGACTTGGAGACAACATGATTCCATCATGGTTGTGGTAGACAAGTTGACTAAGGAAACACATTTTATACCAGTGAAGTCTACACACTGGTATAAAATTTTCATTGCAAAGATTTTCATGAAGGAGATTTTCAAATTGCATGGATTGCCGAGGGCAATAATTTCTGACAGAGATGTCAAGTTCACTTCCAATTTTTGGAAGGGGTTGTTTGTAGATTTGGGTACAAAGTTAAACTTTAGCACTGTATACCATCCTCAGACAGATGGGCAGACAGAAAGAGTGAATCAAGTGCTTGAAGATATGCTTCACATGTATGTGATGGACAAACCAGCCAAGTGGGAAGATTACTTACACTTGGTAGAGTTTGCTTACAACAATGGACAGCAAGCATCCTTGGGAATGAGTCCATATGAAGCTTTGTATGGAAGACGGTGCAAGACACCAGTGACTTGGGACAACCCGGTGAATAGAGTTGTGCTTGGACCATAATTGCTCAAGGAAATGGAGCAAGAAGTTGTAAAGATTAGGTAGAATCTGAAAGCAACACAGGACAAACAGAAAAGCTATGCAGATAAGCATAGGATGAATAGAGAGTTCAGTGTTGGGGATCATTTTTACCTCAGAGTGAGGGCAAAGAAAAGTTCCTTGAAGCTTGGAAGTTGTGCCAAGCTGTCACCTAGATATTGTGGGCCATTTGAAGTGCTTGAAATAATAGGGCCTATTTCATATAGACTTGCATTTCCTGCTAATACTAGAGCTCATAATGTTTTTCATGTTTCTTTGCTTAAGAAATATGTACATGATTTGGAACCCAAGGGAGAGTTCCAAATCGATCCAATGCGCATCCTCGACAGGAAGGTCACAATGCTCTGGAACCGGGCCATAGGGCAGGTAAAGGTGCAGTGGGAGCATTACGAACCTGAAGAGGCTACGTGGGAGCTAGAGGATGTCATGCGATTAGCACATCCATTTTTGTTCAATCCTGCTGAACACTGAGGCAGTACCATTGTAGCATTTTGTTCAAATTTTGTAAAGCACTGAGGATAGTGCTATTGAAGGGGGAGGGGAATGTAATACCTTCATTTAACCCCACTTGCATTAAAGTACATAGGATACATATGTTGTAAATAATCTTGGTGTGGAGCTAAAGGCCAAGGCCCCACCATAGATTTGGTTATGTTGTGTTTCTGATTAGGAATGGTCACCAATGGTATATCGAGACATACGGCATATATTTAATTGTGGCATCATGTAAACACACTTTTTAATTAAATAACCCAACCAGCTATGTTCACAGCAACTATTTTGAGAAGGGGCATGATTCCAAAGGGTAAGGAAAGGGGGATGTCGAACATTGAGTCATGGGGTGGAAGCTATGTGTCACCACCACCCTTGGTTTTCCTTTTTGTTAGTTGAGGCAGTGATTGGATGGCAGGAAGACCACTACTGCACCCACCCTTGCTCTCCTCTCCTCGACGTAGGGACCGTTCTACCCACTCCCTCGGATGATGGTTGTTTGTCTTCCTCATGCAGGGCAGGGATAAAATGTTTTACCATCCATTGTGTTGGGGTTTGCCTCCCCTCTCTAGCAGTAATTGCCGGTCTGTAGTTCTATTCTTCCCATCCACACCGAGAACCAACTTCTTCCTCCACGCATTGGGACTGTGTATTTTTTTTCATCCATCATAGTGGATCGTGAGCGGAAGTTATGGGATTTTTTTCCCACTGATTGATGGGTGTGGTTTTCCCCATGCATTGTTGACTGAGTTACCTTTACAATGCGGCATTGGTAGAAGATCGTGGGGAATTTGTCCTGTGAATCCACGCTGAGCTGTGAATGTTGGCCATGTCCTTTTTACCCATTTTCTAGTCTGTGTAAGTTTGATAGCGATGGTATTGAAGATTGGTTTATTGCGGGTTCATGTCAGTGTGTAAACTGTTGTTTACCGTGATGGCTTGACTGTGTTTTTCCCTATAAATGCTTGAATAGCTGTTTGGCTACTTGCATGCAGTGTATTTGTCCTCAGATTATTTTGTGTTGGTGAACGAGGGCCTGAGGTGCTTGATAAACCTGGTGGGTTGAGAACCACACAGGAAGAGCTACTGAGCTTCCACAACCCCTGAAGAGCACTGGAGGGAAGATCAGGGTCTGAGGGACTGTGTTGCAGAGAAGGGACTGACTTCCTTGTGTTGGGTGTGTGTGGGTGCTCTAGAATCCAGGCCGGTTCTAGTGTTGGTGTCTGCCGCTCTTCAGTGAACTCACCATCTTAGCATTATCCTTTCCCAGCCCCTGGATGGCCTGATAAACCCAACTTTGTTGGCTTGGCTGATCTTCTATTTGCCTAATAAACCCAACAGTGTTGGCTTGGCTGAACTGTGTACCCTTGTGGTGTTGTTGTCCTTGGCTATGTGTAAGCCTGTTAGTTCCTTATTCCTTGGGGAGTCATGCCTAGCTCAAGGGTGGCAGCGTTGCTGAGAGGTTTAAGAGCACGCGGGCCTATGGTTGGGTGGAACGTTGCAGCGACGTAGCTGGTTGTGTAACAAGCTCTTTATAAGATAAGTATTCTTACCTAACTTGTATCTGCAATTATAATCACCATTTATGAACGATGTTATACATGTTAAATGCTGATTTGTATATGCATGAGTGTTGATCGATATGTTTTGCTTGAATTACCTAATTAATGATGGTTGATCCAAGCTTGATCTTCTCTCTCTCCACTCCTTTCCAAAGCTTCTAGGGATGCACCTCTTCACCTGCAAAGAGAAAATCCTTCAAGTAATATCTCATGCATATTTATATCATAGGTTATATGAAAAGAATATTAATAATATAAACAAACATATTCATTAACCAATACACATGAAATATACACAATAGAAGATTGGAAGAAGAATTCTCTTTATTAACAATCGATGAATAAGATAAGAATACAACCCAGCTTCTGAGACAAGGACTCCTCTGCAACCAAAGGACTCTAAGTTCTGCTACTCTAGGACTCTGAAGGTATACCACCAGCATAACATTTCTCTCCAAAATTGATTTATTAGCCCCCACCCCAAGGTTATTTATACTTTGGTAAATAGAGTGGTTTCGAAGGTTGGGATGGTGGAGATAGTTGGGATAGTTATGGATTAGGATCCAACTAATCTCATCTAATCTCGATTTATAAGTTTTAATGTCAAATTAAGGTATACATGGGTATTTATATAGGCAACTCGCGTATTCAAGTATACACGGGTTGCAATGGAAATACTCGCGTATGATACGCGAGTTGGAATGCATATAGTCGCGTATGCAACCCAAAACTTAGAATAAAAATATATAAAGCTGGTGTGAAGATAATGCATCAAAGGTCATGCACATCTATAGTGTTTTGGTCACTTCAATCCTAATTTGTCCTTTTGTGTACCAACATGAGAAATGTTGGCACTCGGATGGAGAAGTTCCATTTTGGCTGATAACAAATGCCCCCTAATTTGTGAGGTCAGAGGGAACCGATGGTCAAAATACATTATAATCATTATCTTGGAGAACTTAGAAGTCCAAGGAAGAAGAGGAAGTACCTGAAACAAATACATACATTAGAGGAAATTTGGGGTCTAAAATGGGCCTTATAATAAAACACGCCAATAATAAGTTCTTGTGAGTTTGAATTCAAGAACAAATAGAATTCCAGTAAAATAAGTCAGCCATAATGGTTGAATTGACATATTTGTCATAAAAAAAAACTACTTTTTTTGTTCGTATTTTCGACATATCTCCCTGTGTTTTTACTCAAATTTCGATCAGGAGAGCTCATTGGATGAGGAATTTGATTTCGCATCCAATGTGTATCCACACTACATAATTTTGATGGATCTAGCTACCCTAGAAACAATAAATACCTAAAAAATGTGATGATGACATCATCATCACGTTTTTCAGGTATTTCTTATTTGTAGGGTAGAGAGGTCCATCAAAATATGAAGTGTGGGTACTTGATGGATGCAGAATTTGATTCTGCATCCAACGCACTCTCCTGATCGAAATTTGAGTAAAAACACAGGGAGATATGTCGAAAATACAAACACAAAAAGTAGTTTTTTTCTTTTTTTTTAAAATTAATAAATATTATTTTATTATTTTAACTATTATTTTATTATTTTAACTATTATTTTATTATTTTAACTAATATTTTATTATTTTCCTTTGGAGGCCCATTTTAGACCTCAAAATTCCTCTAATGATCAATTTCATATACAAAATCATATCTGAGGATGCCATGTTCAATAGACTAGAATACTAGCTCGTTTACAATATTTGAGTACATCATATGATACATGTACTAGAAAACGTGTATTACAAAGGTGGGTTGAAGCCACAATATACAATGATGAGTCTTCAAAATATGGAAGTTGTGTAAGTCAACATAAGACAATCTTGTGCAAATTAGGTTATAGATGAAAACCTAAGGTCTTCATCAAAATCCAAAGGAACCAATACAATCTAGGCCATGCGAATAGATGTGTCGACGTTGAGCATGGATAGGATTCAACGGATTGTCAATCAATACGTGATAATTGAAAACTGAAGAAAAGGAATTCACCAATTATAAAAGTGAATCCTAGGGTACCATTTTCAAAACTCTAGGTCTTCATCTTCAGGAAATACTGATGAGAAACCATGTTGTGATGAGGAAGACAATAGATCATCCAACAGATCACAAGAGTGACTAGGAACTGGATAAGGGAAGATAGACATAAGTGGTATCGGATAGGAAAATGATAGAATCAGGATAATAATCGGATGCAGGGATAAATCCTTGAACAGTGAGCATGACACATAAATAACCCAAGGCAGATTTTAACTTTGCAAACAGAACAACTAGACTTATCGGTCATGTAGGATACACGATTAGATTCCCCGGACATAAATGACAAGTGGAGGAGTAAGAAACTCGAAGTGATAGTTGAACTAAAAGTGTACACTGAGACATGAGTATCATAAAGTTTAAAGAGGGCTATGTTCAAGGAGGACATGCTACCACCGACTGAAACCAAAAAATAAAACTTCTTCCTTATCTTTCCTATTAAATTTTAACAAGTCCAAGAAACTCAAATCAGGTCTCTCTTCATTTTTTGACAAGCTTGAAGAGAAGAGGGAATAATGCTTGATAATGTCACTTATTTGTGGATTTTACGAGCCTGAACTAGTATATGCGCGTTTGGTGTTTTCATGTTTAGAGAGTCTGAAGAATTCAAAGAAGACTCCAGGGGGTTCCTTTTTCATCCAATTTAGTCTCCTGAAGCCAAAAAAGTATAAAAAATACCTCAGAAGAAATCTCTTAATTTTTGTAGAAGAAAAGGTGAACCTTTTTAATCAGGGAGGTCCGGAAAAGGTTAAATTACCACCTACCCAACTCTCCTTCAAGAGAAGATTATAGCTTGAGTTTTACGAGTGTGAAGGAAAGCAAGATCAATCGAAAAGATCCATTTGAGTACGAGGAATGGGGATTACAACAGTAAACTTGATGCTTTGTTCTTGTTGTTTAATGAGAATGACAAATACATAAAGTACACTCAGAATATTTTTCATCTTTAGGTCCAAAGCAGAAATAAGAGAAAACTAAGCTCATACCAAGCGTTCCTTTTCTGTAAGTTTAGTCCCTCAGGTCCAAAAAAGTGATAAACCTATGCCTGATAATACTCTTCTCAATTCTGTAGAGAAGAGAGTGATCCTTTCTCATATTATTCCACATGGTATGAGAAAGAGATAACCTACCACCAATGTGGATGCACATTCACATATTCTTAACGAGCCTGAATGGACAAGTTTACTCGGCAATCAGTTCTATTTTGAGGAGTTATACCTGGACCTAAAGAAACTCCCTAAGGGCAGGGAGCCTTATAAAGGGGATAGCTTGTAAGAAGAGACCAAAATGAGGCTCAATCTAGCGTGAAAAATAGCTAAGAAGGCTCCCCTAAACCTATGATAGATGCGGCATGAGTACCAAAAACAATCAATGTGTTCTATACTAGGGTACTCATGGAAGGAAAGCCCTATCCACGGAAGAACAATGGTATAGACAAGGTACTAATGGTTAAATATCATAGTCCGTGGTTAAAGTAGTAATCCAAGGGTTAAGGCAGATTAAGTATAAATGAAAAAATGAATATAAATGATCAAAATCCTACCCTATATGAGTGAAAAACAACTTTGAGTAACCTTGGACCTGATTCATTAGGAAAACATGGCATGGCATTAGTTTGATTTTTGATAAAAATTGCAAACTATAGGTTAAAAACCCACTTTTTGAAATTATTTCGATAAATAGAGCAAAAATAGAAATCAAAATCGCCATTTCACATTTTCACCCAAAATAGACAAGTTTTAACTCTTCCTTCAATTGATCAGTGTGGACAAACTAGTGGACAGTTTTCAAATCCGCAAGTGCTAGGTAAATCAGCTCTTCATGCTCTTTCATTCTATCCAAACAAATTTTTAATTTTATGTAAAATTTTATGTTTTAAGCCAGTTTTAGAGAGGTCGTGATGTATACGTGGGTATGCAACATAGACAGTCGCGTACACATGTTTTATACCTGGCTTTCTCGAAAGAAACTCACGTATGATACGCGACATGAACAAAAGACAGTCACGTATACTGCATGACATAGGAAAAGAATATGTAGGGCCAAAATCAAAGTTTTTTAAATGATTATAATGTTTGAAAACGGCTTTATTGGCGGGCTAAAACAAGGTGTTGGAGTGGAGGGAGAGGGAACATGAAACAATGGACCAATATGCACTTCAAATTTCCCCCACGGTGCATGCATTACGACAAAGTAGGTTGCTGAAGTTCTTTTGTACCTCACCTATGCAGTCTAATATCCATTTACTGGAATTTTTTATCAACTACTTGGATCATGATTTAGGTGCGTTTGACCTACAAGGTGAGATTCTAGAGATTGCACTAGAAGACATCTATTTTATGTCGGGTTTGTCACAATGAGGAGCTCATGTCAACTTGGAAGGTACCAGCCTGGGTGGTGACCTTCTAAGTGTTCAGAACTATATTGACACTTATTGCACACCTGGCACTCAGAAAAGGGGAGCTTTCATCCCTATTGCACATATCCGCAGCTTGCCATTACAAGTATTGGTAAGCACAATAGTAAGGGTTTGAGTATCATCATCACTTCATCTTGCAACTCGAAACCAAATGAGGATTGCGGCTGAATGTCTATAGGGGGATTTATTTGATTGGTGCTCGGGAGTAATCCCAATAATGAAAAAGAAACTCTCTAATTGCAAGAGAGGCCGACAGAATAACTTTGGTTATTATAGCATATTGGCCTTTTTCTTTGCGAGAGTGCCCGCTCTGAGCCCTGCAATACCTCTACCTGATTTCTCTCCCCGCCTGCCTAGACTGAGTAGGTGGGGAGAAATATTCCTCTGCTAGGGTGACGGTGGATCAGTTTAGAGTGTTTACGATGATGACTTCTACCTATGGTGGGAGTTGTAGCTAACAGCACTGGAGTAGTTTCCGTATGATGGGATGGATTTCTGGGGTGACAATGACCTTGTCCTCCTTCCTAGAGGAGCATGGGGAGCGTTAGGTATTTTGGTTTTTTCAAGTTTTTAAATTTTTATGAATTTTTAGTCATAACGATATATACATATGTATAAAAGTTTTTAATCCTGTAAATGTTTAAAATGGAGATATTGGACCAGTCCACCCTGATGGGAATTGTCATATGTATGTGTGACCAGTGGAAGGGGAGGATCATGGATTTATTAGGGTTCTTGAGGGGAATTTGGCCATCCTTACCCAAAGAGTCCCTACTTTACGTATTGAGAAGATCCCTACCATTATGCAGGAATTAGTGGTTGGTATCTCACCTACCTGGATATGCCTTATGAGAAGGGTAGCCAAAGTAGTGCTTGTTTACATAGATGTCGCTAAGGCTACTGCAGTTGAACAAGATGAAGAATCCCTAGAGTAGGATAATCATGGTAACCAGGGTGGTCAAGTTTTGAACTATGGGCATTTTATGGATTATGATCCAATTTTTGTATATTTTTTGTATATTATATAGTNTATATATATATATATATATATATATATATATACATTTTCGGTTTATTTACATGTGTTTTTTGCAATGTATCTGTTGTGTATTTTTATGAAATATGTGTTAAGTGCTAATCCAAGATATAATTCACATATGCATCAGTTAATGAATTTCTATTTCTTGGAATATGATTAAATGTAATAAAATCAAAATTTATTTCCAATAACCTAACTTGCATAAACTAGCGTACTAAAATAGGGTTCTGCACTTGATAAGATCGATTGAGCTAGGAAACCGCCAGTTGAGAATTAAGTCTGACTTCCAACTGGGTGATGCCACGTGAAAAGGAATCCCATAAAAGCCCAATGATAACCCTGTATTCGGCCAAATTATTGGTAGTTGGACCTAAGCAAGCATCTCTAGAGGCAACTACCTGTCCTGAGGGTGAGTAAATAACCCATGCGGCTAAAGCCAGTTTGCAAGTATGACGACTAGTGCCATCTGAAAAACCTACGAACCATTCAGAAGACATCTGTAACAACCAACACATGATATAAGAACAAAAACCGGTGAACTATTGTACATAAAGTTATATACAAAAAAAATCTTAGGCCTAAGCATAGTACTTCTTCTGGTAGAGCCCATTTCTAGGCTTAGGCAGCTTATTCCCCTCGAAATCAGGTAATTCATATGCACCTTTTTTTCAGAAATTTTGACATGACATAGGTTCCTAACCACATAGAACTAAATTTGCCTGCCCCCAGGGGTTCTTTATCCTGGTCCTAGAGAAAGACAAGCTCCCCTTCAGAAAAAATCCTAGGTTTGACCGATTTATCGTATTGATTTTTCACCCTATTTTTATGAGTCTCGTTTTTCGTCAGCACATCCATGCGCTGTTCATCTATATGTTCTAAGTGTAACAAATGTTCTTCAAGCTCAGTCGTATCAGGTAACACATGAATAGCAATTTTTAAGGACGAGATTTTGCATTCAACTGGGGTTACTACTTCCACCCCGTGAATGAGTTGGAAAGGAGAAAACCCTGTGGCATTTTTCACATTGGTTCAATAAGCCCAAAGTGCAGAATACAACATGATGTGCCAATTTGACCTAGCTACGTTGATAGTACATTTGAGAATAGTCTTCAAGGTTTTATTTGCTGCCTCGACTTTACCATTCTCTTGCGGGTAGAAAGAAGAAGAATGTTCTTGTTTAAACCCTAGCATAATGGTCAACTCATTCATCATGTTGTTTTGGAAGTGATTGCCATGGTCAGTGAAAATATATTTAGGGATACCGAAACGTGCGATAATTTGGTTGAAAACGAAAAAATTTGTAGTTTCCCCATCATCCGTATAGGTGGGAATTTCCTCTGTCCACTTCATGAAGTAATCCACAATGACAATGATGTATTTGTGTCCCCTGGCTGAAACAGGGTTACATATCACGTAATTTAACCTTGACTTGGTGAAGGGGCCCACAGATATGACGGGAACTAATGGAGCAGGATGCAACCACATCTTTCTGGTGTAAAGCTGACAAGGATGACAGCGCTTCATGGTTTCCACGCAATCTTTAAAGATTGTGGGCCAGAAATAACCGGCATGTAAGATCTTCTAGGTCGTTGCTAACCCAAATAAATGACCCCCACACACTCCACTATGGGCATCATTTAGGACAATCTCAGACTCTTAGTGGGTAATACATTGATGCAAAACAAAGTCTACCCCTATAGGATATAAAGTATCTCCAATAATGAGGTAGTTTTTTGCATGTAGGTGTAATTTGCATCGTTCTTCTCACGAAAAGGTTGCAGGGCACTTCAGAGTCTAGATATAGACAAGTATATCTTCATACGAGGGGTCAGAGGTGGAAATCAAGAAGATGTGCTCATCTGGGAATGAGTCTTCTTCAATGGCTACATCTTCTTCAATAGGAAATTCTGCAATGAGTTCTGCAAAAACTAAGGATTTTTTGGTTTTGGCGGATTGGAAATCCAAGTCAAACTCCTGGAGAATGACTATCCATTTATTGAATTTGCCTCCAACTATCCATCGGGAAAAAACATATTGGAAAGAATTAACATCTGCCACTACTGTCGTAGTCCTTAGTAAGATATAGTGATGCAACCTCTTAACAACATACAAAGCTGCTAATGCCAACTTTTAGATGTGGGAATACTTAAGTTCAAGGCTAGCTAAAGCACAGCTAAGATAGTAGATGACATGCTCCTAGAGCTCATCATCTTCCTGGACTAGTACTACCTTATGGTCAACTCAGATGCAGTCAAATACAATATAAAATTACAAGAGTAGTCTGGCAGATGTAATAAGGGTGCCAACAATAATGCTTTCTTTAATTCCTCGAATGCAAGTCAACACATGCTTGAAAACTTTGGTGATCTTGGAATAATTCATGATAAAACGTCGGAGAAAGTTGGACTTCCCTTACAAGCTCTGAAGCTGTCTGGTGGAACGAGGAGGAGGAAAATTTACTATGGCCTCAACTTTTAAGGGATTCACCTGAATACCTTTGCTAGAAACAATGAACCCAAGAAACCTACCTAACTCGACACAGAAAACACATTTGTGGGGATTCAAACGCATTTTATAATGTCTGCATCTTTCAAATATTAAACTCAAGTGATCTGGTGATCAATCCTCTTTCAAGAATGTGTCGATAGATCATCTAGGTAGGGTTCGACAATAGATTTGATGTCATGAAAAGAAAAATTCATTACCCGCTGAAAGGTAGCCCCTACATTTTTCAATCCAAAGGGCATTTTCTTGTACGCAAATGTACCCCATGGACAAATGAAATTTTTTTTATGTTGGTCTTCCTGTTTGATTTGAATTTGATTATACCTAGAGAAACCATCCATAAATGAAAAGACTTCACTCCCTGCACAAGTATCAATGATTTGATCTATGAATGGTGTAGGGTAGTTATCCTTAGGACAGGCTTTGTTTAAATCATGAAAGTCATTATAGACACGTATTGTCCCTTGATTTTTGTCGATAGGAATAGGGTTGGATACCCATTCTGTCAAAGCTATCGGGTAAACGAAACAGGATTTCAACAGCTTTTCAACTTCAGCCTTGATAGTTTCCTATTTACGCAGATTGACAGGTCTAAGTTTTTATCAAAATAGTTTGACATCAGGATAGGTTTGGATTTTATGTTTGACTATTGATGGATCTATGCCTGGAATCTCATCATATGAACCATCAAACATGTCGCATAATTCCTTAAATAAGGTAGTATAGATAGCAATCTCCTCTGAAGAGCAGTTTGCACCGATATATACATTTTCTACAATGTTTGGGTTTGCAAATATGTTGATAGGAATAGTTATGGAAATGTTTGCCATATTCCCTTTGGCAAATACTCCCTTCGTTGGTAAGGGATTGATTGGTATATTAGCATCATCTACTAGTCTCATATGGAACTCTTGGTTTTCAATCATGATTAATTCTAGAAGAAAATAGGATTAATGATGAAGATCTTCGTAGATCTCATCTTGTCCACACATAGCTTCCAAAATGGCTTTGTCAGATGGAAAAACCATGTCTAAGAAGTCTTCAATATGCAAATAGTTCTCTGCCCAAGCAGGAAAATAGGCTTCTTATGGCTCCTCTAAGACTGTGAGAGGAACCGAAATGGGATCAACAACGGTATGAATTATATCTTGATAAGCTACTTTCGTTGTCGATAAGGGAACTTCAAGTTCATGACGGGAAGGAAGAACCCAAGGGTCCATTCTATAGACAACCATTGCAATAGAATTCCCTACACTAGTAGAACCTAAGTATTTAATCGAAGTTGGAAAATCGAATGTGCCCATAAAAGATGAATACATTCTAGAACCTAAGCTCTCTGAAGTAGTTTTAACCTGATCAACCAATGGCATGGTGGACTCATTAGTGTCCATGCGTCCCTTTCCAGTAAAACTGAGTTGGTCTACAGTAACCAACTTCCCTTTGTGTGGAAACAATACTACCTGAAGAATGGTTGATGCAATAGTAGACATGGCATAAGTCCAACTTCTCCCCAGAAGCAAGTTATAATCCAATGGTGCATCAATCACCTCTACCTCAACAGACATTTCCTTCCCTGCCAACTTTATTTTGAAAGCTGGTAGGATACCATGTGGACGAAATGACCTTCCGTCGAAAGAATTAAGTAGGGTGTTCAATGGAACTAGTGCTGGAGATCCAAGAGCCTTCCAGCAAGACAAGGACATGACACATGTGGAAGCTCCCTCATCGACAATTGCCCTTCTAATGGTATATTAGCATCATCTACTAGTCTCATATGAAACTCTTGGTTTTCAATCATGATTAATTCTGGAAGAAAATAGGATCGATGATGAAGATTTTCACAGATCTCATCTTGTCCACACATAGCTTCCAAAATGGCTTCGTCAAATGGAAAAACCATGTCTAAGAAGTCTTCAGTATGCAAAAAGTTATTTTCCCAAGAAGGAAGATAGGCTTCTTCCGGCTCCTCTGAGACTGTGAGAGGAACCGAAATGGGATCAATAGCGGTATGAATTATATCTTGATAAGCTACTTCCACTGCTGATAAGGGAACTTCAGGTTCATGATGGGAAGGAAGAACCCAAGGGTCCATTCTATCGACAACCATTGCAATAGAATTCCCTACACTAGTAGAACCTAAGTATTTAATCGAAGATGGAAAATCGAATGTGCCTATCAAAGATGAATACATTCTAGTCCCTAAGCTCTTTGAAGCAGGTTTAACCTGATCAACCAATGGCATGGTGGACTCATTAGTGTCCATGCGTCCCTTTCCAGTAAAACTGAGTTGGTCTATAGTAACCAACTTCCCTTTGTACGGAAACAATACTACCCAAAGAATAGTTGATGCAATAGTAGACATGGCATAAGTCCAACTTCTCCCCAGAAGCAAGTTATAATCCAATGGTGCATCAATCACCTCTACCTCAACAGACATTGCCTTCCCTGCCAAATTTATTTCAAAATTTGGTAGGATACCATGTGGACGAAATGACCTTCCATTGAAAGAATTAAGTAGGGTGTTCGATGGAACTAGCGCTGGAGATCCAAGAGCCTTCTAGCAAGACAAGGACATGACACATGTGGAAGCGCACTCATCAACAACTGCCTTTCCAATGGTTTTTCCACCATGGATGACATCTATCGATAAGTCCACATGATAAGGCAAGCAAATTTTGATGTCAGATAAATTAAACTTTTCCATGAGGCTCTATGAATCCATACTACCTAAGGCTACTAAGAGTGCATCTCGCTGGGCAAGACAACTCTGCAACACCTCTAAATCCAACATCGCGCAAGTGGTTTAGGCTAAATATTCAACTAAGGAGTAATTGGCTGCAGCCCTAGCATTAGGATTGTGCAATGTTTTCTTGAAGAGACCTTTTGGTATCTCGGGCATAATTTTGGTAGGTTTTTCAATTGTGAGAGGGTTAGAAGTTTCACCTACATACTTACCCTTCTCTAGAAACTCTATCTCACAACTCTTGCTCCTAGTCTGGAATAATGTCTGGGATCGAACCATGTTGATAAAATTTGGGTCAGGGGCATTTGGAGTGCCCCCTGCTACATTTGAAGCTGAAGTAGAATTCTATCCTTGGGGAAAAAGATCCTATAGGACAGTCGGTTGTTGGCTTTAGAGTAGCTTCTGAGCTTGGTCCATAAGGGGACATTGATGGGTTGGGTGATCTTTCTGGCACAACTTACATGTAAATTTCACCTTCTTCTTCTCTTTTTTTCCCCCATCGGCATTGTTTGTGGGTTTTTTCTTGTTTTGGTTTCCCTCACCTTTCTTCCCCTTTTTTTTCCCATCGGGATGTTGATTTCCCTTTTGGGAGGATTGTGCAAAAACATTTGCATTATGGGGTGAAGGGACATCCTTTTCTACCTTTGTCGTAGAGTATTTGATAGAAAACTCATGGAGTTTTTTAGCCAAATACTCCATGGTGGGATATTTCCCTTAACCAACCACACCATCGACATGGGGTCCAGGCTTAGGTTTTTCGACACTATGGATTGGTCTCGGTGCATCAAGGATGATTTTATTTAGAATCTCAGACTGAGAATATATCAAATCTAATTACTAGGCCCCGAGGATATCCTCTTCCTCATTAATTACTCCCGAAGTGGACACATCCTCAGATATATATGGAAATAAGGACTTAAGGAACCATTCTAGTAAAAACTCGAGAGGGATAGTAGCCTTAATGAGCCTCTTCCCCCTTCTCCACTCTTGGATGTGATCTGAAATATGAGTGTCTTTGTCTTGCCGAAAGGTGGAAAATAAATCTGTCTCAGCATCATACCGGACAAGAAGTTGGAAATGGTTAAGGAACACATTGGCTAAGTCCCAAAAACTACCAAATGCAGCAGAGGGTAGTTCAATGTACCACTTTGTTGCGGCACTAGTAAGAGTTATTTGGAACAATATCAACCGAACAGTGTCATCATTCAATGAGTTAGAGGAGCACCACAACTGAAAGGTGGTGATATGAGCCCCTGGGTCTTCACCAACTTTGCCTTCGAATTTTGGGATATTCAAGGGTATCTTGGTAGGAACAGGGGGCCAAGAGGCATCATGTCTCACCAGATCATTCATTATCTTAGACAAATCTGGCAAATTCAAAGTTTCAGGAAAGGAAGCTTGGGCCTAACCGAAGCATAAAAAGTACCATCTTGGGATGTAGAAGGACTTGCCCCCAGGTTCCCAAATGTTAAGGTGGGGTTTCCCCCAACTATCAGTTGCGAAGTAGTTGGACCGCTTTGAAAAGGATTCCACCCATAAGCCAGTGGATTGTTCATATGTGGTGTAGTGAATGAGGTTCGAGCTGCCCCGGTTAAAACTGGAGTTTGGAAAATGGGAGCAGGTATCCCTCCACTAAAAAGAGAAAAAGGAGAACTCGTGAAGGTAGACGAAACCAGCGTTTGGAAACCTTGACCATAATGGTTAGTTTTTTTGAACTGCACCCATACATACATAGGTGTTGGACCTACATATGGGGCAAATGGGGGAATGTGCCCCCCATTCCAAGGGAAACCCTGGACAAATGAAGAAGATCCAACTAGACCACTCTAAGCAGTGTGTGCAAAAGAAGTTGAAGCAGAAGGTACACTAGGGATCCCAATGACCACCCCACCATAAGTCCCTACTACATTTGTTGAAGCTGGTGGTTGAACCACCCGACTAGCTAGAGTTAAAGGAGTAGTAGGTATATTTTTTCTAGGGGCACCAATAGGGGGAGGTGGTACTCCTTCATCCAGAGTTGCTGAGGTGGAGGTAGAAGGACTTTCTCCGGCACTAGACATTAGTCTGCCGACAGGAACACCAATCACAGGTGAATTGAAAGGATGAACCTGGACGATCACTGGATCATTTAGGTCAGTAAGAGGAAAATTAAAGCTTCTTGCAAACTCGTCAACCTGCAAGTCTTCTATCTCTATTGTGGTTGTATCAACCTGGTTTGTTCTAAGTTATGGTTCACCCGAAACTTCACTAATTCCTATCGGTTCGAAAGAACTATCTATGTCTAATCTCTGCCTTTGAGGGGGTATAAGATATGCTTTCCAGAAGAAAGCTGAGACACAAATACTTGGAGTCCCTGAAGATTTTCTTAGGCATAAGTGGAGGAATCACCCACCGCCCTCCCACACTTTCTACAAGGGTTACCTTCCAAGCTCGTCCAAGGTCAACTAGAAATAGCCTTTCGATGTAACTATGTATGAACCCTAGATGCCAAAGAGACTAGAGGCTACCTCAACTATATTGACAGTCTGGGGGGATAGAGGAAAGCCTGCTTCGTACACATGGGAAGGGTAGAAAATCCTGAAACCCTGTCTAGGATAGAATCCACATATGTGCAAAAACCTTGGTCTACGCTTTGACAAGGAATCAAAGGTTTATCTCCTCAGTCCAAGCCTCCACACGGCCTTGTGCTTAAATCCCGTTTAAGAGGAGCTTCCCAAATACAACCAACATAGAAAAGGGTTTACTTATTGATTGGCCAACTACATCTGAATGTAAACACTTGTGGAGAGTTTAAACTCCCTATTCCACAAGTTTAGCTTAAGCTAGTTGGTGTATGACCCTATAAAATAAAACTTACTAATAAATTTTAAATTATACCATTTATTTTAAGGGTTGTTCTTAGTCATAAGGTTAATGGTGTGAAGGACTGTGATATTATAGACTCAATAATAAAAAGCAAAAGTGATGTATAAAGTAAATTCCAAAGCAAATTGCAACTATTCAAACCAAATTTATTTTCTTTTTTTTGTAAACATAAGCTAATGAAAATGAAACTAAGTGTCAAAAAACTAAGACTTGTTTTTTATAATTTTTGAAAATACTGAAAAGAAAACTACTAAGTGCGACTAAATGCAAAAGCATAAGATGATTTTCTTTCACTTTTTCAAATTCTTCAAAAACTACAATGCATCTAAATGCAAATTTTTGAGTGAGTTTGAATAATCAAAACATATAAAAAGAAAAATGAAGTATAGAGGACCTACAATAACCAAATTCAACCAAACAGGAAGAAAACTTGGTGAAAAACCTGACTTGGAAAAAACTAATGAATAAAATCCACTAGATTTACTAAAGAACAAGTGGCAAATTGATACTAAACATAGCAGTACAATGTATAAGGTATCTAAGGCCATGATCACTGACTTAGACACACAACACCTGACTTATAAACCAAGAAGGAGGGCCAACTTCAAATCACTAAATGAAAGAAGATTCAAACAAAGAAAACTCAAAGGCTTATCAACAAGCAAAAGTATGGCAACAATGAAAGACCCCTAAGCAAAAAAAAAAATATGCCAAGATATGGACAAGAAAACCCCACCACAATTTTTATGCTACTACAAGATATACGCGACTATCTTATAGAGAAATCTGCGTACCATATGCGACTGTGTTATAGAGAAACCCACGTATACAAGTTGCTATATGCGACTGTGTATAACAACAACCCACGTATACAACAACAAAAAATTCAAAGAAAGAAAGAAAAGGTCTTTGGACATACTAGACTGCAAACCAAAGGCAAGATAAAAGAACCACACTCAGAATCAAAGCAAAGACTAGTCAAGCACCTACAGGATGAACCCACAACAAGCTGGACTCCCTATTGGAGTCGCCAGTTCTGTTGTTCAGGATATTGCACCCTTGTAACCTAGGGTTTGGGTTTACCAACTTACTACTAACTTGCAGACAATCAGCTTTTTACAGGGAATGGAAAGAGAATAGGAAGAAAGTCTTGACTTACCCAATTAACGACGATTGATCCAAGCTTGATCTTCTCTCACTCCACTCCTTTTTAAAGCTTTTAGGGATGCACCTCTTCACCTGCAAAGAGAAAATACTTTAAGTAATATCTCATGCATATATATATCATAGGTTATATGAAAAGCATATTAATAATATAAACAAACATATTCATTAACCAATAGACATGAAATATACAAAATACAATATTGGAAGAAGAATTCTCTTTATTAACAATCGATGAATAAGATATGAATACAACCCAGCTTCTGAGATAAGGAATCCTGTGCAACTAAAGGACTCTGAGTTCTACTTCTCCAAGAATCTAAAGGTATACCACCAGCATAACTTTTCTCTCCAAAATTGATTTATTAGCCCCCACCCCAAGGCCTCTATTTATACTTTGGGAAATAGAGTGGTTTCGAAGGTTGGGATGGTTGAGATGGTTGGTATAGTTATGGATTAGGACCCAACTAATCTCATCTAATATTGATTTATATTTTTTAATCTCAAATTAAGGTATACATGGGTATTGATATAGTCAACTCAGGTATAATACACGTGTTTCTTAAAGGGAACTCGCATATGCAAGCATACGCGGATTGCAATGCAAACACTCACATATGATATGCAAGTTGCTAGCATATAGTCGCGTATGCAACCCAAAACTTAGAATAAAAATATATAAGGCTGGTGTGAAGATAATGCATCAAAGGTCATGCACATCTATAGTGTTTTGGTCAATTCAATCCTAATTTGTCCTTTTGTGTACCAACATGAGGAATGTCGACACTCGGACGAAGAAGTGCCATTATGGATGATAACAACAGGAAACACTTACACCCCTGGATCTTAGAGCACATGCTTAGATTTTCCATAAATTATTGTTTCATCATTTATTCACCATCATTCAACATTTAATCAAAATCGCATGGCATTGTAAAGTGCAACAATTTGTATATTTTAATATCTCAATGAAAGGTTGGCCAAGATAGAAGGTGAGGTGGTGAGATCTGTTAGCAAGTTCCTTTGCATAGGCACACTAAAATTGTGAAGTGTCGGAGGGTAAGGATATGGAAGGTGATGCAATGAGTATCCACATCTATATGGGAAGATGGTGTAGAGCTATAGAGATGTCGGATCACAAATGGTATGGGCCTTCCTCTTGAGTATCTGCATATGCACAAAACAATAATGTGGGGTGCAGAAGTGAGAAAAGGGGTTGGGATAAAAGGGGGACATGAAAACCTTTTGCATCTACATGGAAAATTAATGCGAATATGTGAAATGCATAAACCAATGGATTAGCGCCTTAAAGTAAGGCCTTGTGAATCAAATAAAATTAAGTTATTTCATTAATTTACTCATTAATTAGATTTCCAAAGGAATTTCCAAGGAAAAGAAGATACTTGGAACATCATAAAAGGATTAAGGGTTCTTAATGATGGATAAACAAATGGATTTTAATTAAAATACCATCAAAATCTCCTTGAAGGTCAGATAAACTAACTAATATGGAACATGAAGTCTCAACAACATGCATGGTTATTATGGATTCACACCATCTTGAAACCGGTGTTAGAACCAAATTTAGTATTTACATGGTGTTTAGATATGGAGGGTCTCCCATTAAACAAGAGACTATCGTACATGTGTGTATAATATAACAACCAATGGATTAAAATCACAATGCATGGTAGTGGATCTACAATCATAAGATGTATACCCTATAACTAAATATAAGAACTTCAAGAAACAATAAATAAAACTTTGGATCTAGATAAACCAAATGCATTGTATGGAAGGTTCAAGCATGTAAATGTTGCATATCAAGACACCATATCATTCTAGAAACAAACAATGAAAAAAATCTAAGAAGACAAGAATCTCAATATCATATCAACATTTTAAAGTTTTAACAACCTAGTAATAAGTATCTATCACAACTCCATGAAAAGAGAGATCTAAAAAAATCATGACAACATACTAAATCTGAATATCCCAACATCAAGAAGATAGATCTTATTTGGAAAATCATATTAGGAAACACAGTTTATGCCAGTAATCACATACATTTTCATTTATATAAAAAACAGAATTACATGTACACAACTTCTCAAAATCTCACAAAGAAGAAGGGATCCTCCAACTATCACAGTACTCTTTCTACTCTCTACTCAAGAAAAAATCAAAGCAGTATTGATTTGAATTTATGTGCTCATCCTTCCTTTTATAGAGTAATGGAATAAGTCAAACCCCTACAGTATTTCCACAATTGAGGATGGCTCCAAAAGTGGAGTGCTCCACCTTGATAAATCCCACTCTAACCAACTCATGTTCCCCCCCAATAGGGTCAAACATGTACCTAAGAGAATGCGCCATTACTCCAATGGTGCGCCTCACTTATGCTAAGGGTGTAAATTACATGACGAATCCTGACAAGCATGTTTTTTCATGTAACTAACTCAAGTAATGTGGAAAAGGTATGTACATCCCCGCATTTCCCAAGCACCCTCACCACATATTTTATGCAATACTACATATTTTGATGCAACAACTTGATTAGTGGCCCTTCTGGTCCAAGTAACTCAAAGTGTTAAAAAAATAGATGAAAAGGGGTCGTGAGGCAATGCTCCCTCATGAAATTATCTAGACTTCTAAGGTGTCCCTCTCATAGAAGAAATCAAACACTCTATAAGCAATAGGTAAACTAACACTCCATCTTTGCAAGGGAACTGGTCTATATCACGCCAAGCTTCTTCCTCTAGATCACAAAAATCCCATTTTCTGGTGGCATTGTCAAAATATTGAAAACCTACAATAAATGGGTATCTCACCCATGGATATCAAAACCCCTTATAATGGGAGAAAAATTATCATCAAATTCAACTCGTTGTTTTTTGATATTCATGTACCAACAAATATAGGCATGGGATTTTCCATAATCCCATCAACAACATGCATGATATCAATCATTGATTTCTAGTAGGATTTCAAACCCTCTCAAACACCATTAATATTGAGACCAAATTTGTACTCATTTATCATGGCATATTTCCATCAATTCTCTGCATCTTTCTCCTCATAGTTGGAAATATCTATCTCAAGAATGGAAGACATCAATACAACATAAGTAGGAATATTTTTGGGTGGTTTTGAGGCCTGGAAATTTGCAGGCAACAACAGCAAGGGATTCTCCCCAGTCAATGTTCCCAACTAGCCCGTGACTGTTTGGTGTAGGGAATCCGGCCGGTTTGCAATCTGGCTATCGTAGGTCAAGTAACAAAAATAAAAGGTTTTACTGGTTGCGGCCCGGTCCACCGTATATATTTTTGTATTTTTGGTTTCAAGTATGACGTGCAAATGCCTATCTAAAATGCAGATTGATTGAGCATGCAAGGAGTGTTCACAATGTGATGCGCAGGTTCTTACCTCTCGTCTTAGGCTCTCTTGCATCTAAATCACACACACACCGAGAAATTAAAACTAAATACCTAACCTATCCCTAGGGAGAAATATTTTTACTTATTAGCGAGTAATTTATTTTGTGCATGCATTATAAAAAAGAAATCACAGATAGCTGATACTTCTTTCAAACACACGAACATTTAAAGATATTTGGACAACCAGATAGCCAATTGCCTATGAACAACATTCATTACTCGTAGTGGAAATTTTTCATAAAGCAAACCAGAGATCGTCCATGCAAGAACATAGGTTCAAATATTTAAAACGATCTCACAGTTAATGGACACAAAGTTGAAAATGAAATAGTTCCTCTTCAACAAATCCATAGTATAACATTTGAACATTCCACCAGGATTTCTCCAACAGGCAAACTGTAATTATTTATTGCAAAAGGAAATAGTTCTTCTTACAATATGTCTTCCAATCTAACTGGGAAAAATATCCCCTACTTGTCTAGATTCTCTATATTTATACAAAAGAGCAAAACTGTTGGGTTGCCCATGCAATGACTCTTGGGCTTCCCAAACTCTTCACCTCCCATATTTTCTTTCATCAAGTGTTTATAAAAATTACAATATATTACAACAAAATGAATAAGATGCTCATGAGGAGGGTCCCGCCTGACTATTCAAAAATTTCTTCCATGTTGAAGCCTCTGAAGCAATACTTTCAAATTCAGAAGGTTCCAGGAATCGAATATTTATTTCGAATTTAGAAGCCTGGTTTCTAATGACTTCTATTCTAGCTGCGCTCAGGCGAAGTTGGTCTTCTAACAGCTGCACACTAACCGCGGAATGATCTACTTCATTCCTTAGGGTCTGTTCATCTAAATCTTTAATGTGTTGTATCATTTTTTCATCTTCATGATACCTTCTTTGTAAAATTTCCAAAAATAGGTTGTGTTCTGGAAAAGTATACATTCTTTGCTCGGCCTCTACCTAACATCAATTATACGTGATCAGAAGTCTCCTGAATAATTCTGCACAAGCCCCTTTTGTCTTCTTAACAGCCTTCTTGAATTCTTCAGTTGTGCTGATGGCAAACTCCAGTAAATCGTAGTCTTGTCTTAAGGCTTGTTGATCTTTTGAAGGTAGATCGGTAGGAGTTTCTTCATTCGCTTCTAATATCGCCATCCTTCCTAATAGGAATTCTAATATGTCCTCTGATCTGTCAACAAAATACGAAGAGGTTTCCAAAATCTCTTCTAATCGACTGTCCACTTGCAAGACCTTGCACCTCTCTTCCTCTATGGCCACTTGCAACTGGTGCATATTGCTTCTCTATGCTAGAATGTGCTCCTTGAAAGGCTGAAGACTGACCTGTTGTTCATTGGCCTCTCCTAGAGCTATTGTCAATGAGGTAATTTGTCCTTTGAGCTCTGCATTCTACCCCTAAGATTGCCTCTTAGATTCCTCCAAGTTGGCCTTCTGCAATTCCAACTCCCTTATCCTACCTAGTAGCTGCTCCTTCTCTGCCTTCAACCCTTGACATTCTTGCTGCACCTTCTCCAGACTTTCTTGGGCAGCCTCCATAGATATCTTTTCTACCTGGAGGGATTGGAGCTCAGCTTTTGAAGACTTTATTTCTCGTTGTATGTCTTCAAATTTTCTCTTTAACCTATTATTTTCCTCTCTTTCCTTTCTCAGGGTATCTTTGAGCTGGGAAGAGGACTTCTTTGACTGTTCAAGATCAGTCATTATTCTATCCACATTGTCCTCAAAAGCATGGATCAATGCAGCTCCTGCTCTGATAATGAGCCTGGGGTCCTTTTCAGTCTCATACACTACAGTTGTATCATTTATCATTCTATCGGATTGTTCCCCAGTTTCGACCTTCCTCTCAGTCCTCTTTACTATCCTCTTCCTTTCCCTATCATAATAGATAGTGTTGAAATCTGGTACCTCCTCCCCTTTCTTCTGCTTAAAATGGATTAGCCTAAGGGTGGGGACCATAGCTTGTCCTGGTGTGCTGCCAGTAGTTGCCTCAAGATTTTGAATGTCAGGGTTCCCCAAGTCCTGAGCCTAACTATCTGCTGTATCGAAAGTTGAGTGCTCTGTCACTGTCTTTGTCAGCTTTAGCTTCTTCGCTTCCTGCTTCTTCAGCTCCTCATCTATCTTTCTTTTCTTTTCTTCTTCCTCACTCCTGGTAGCTTCTTCTGCCTTTCTGGCTACCTCTTGTGCAGCTCTTCTCTTTTCCTCCTCTTCTCCTTTGAGCCATCCTTCAGCCTCTTGGGCTAGTCTCCTAGCCTCTTCATTTCTTTTTCTAGTTTCCTCCTCCTCGGCCTTTTCCTGCTCATCCTGTCCTTTTCCACCTTTGGTGGTGATTTTCTTTTTAAACCTTCTTCTTAAGGTTGTCATATTTTGTGCACTACGAAAAATGGAATCCTCTATGTCCCAATGGCTAGTGTATTCAAAATGTACATTCGCCTCTTTGCAGTGCTCTGCAACCTTATTCTGGGAGTCATTCCTATGGAAACGCATTTCCCCAAAATGGAATTTCTCCAACTCTTCCACAAATTCATCGACTTTCTTCACCCTGGTAAACTTGTAGCTTCCCAATCTTAATGGAAAAGGAGGGTATGCTGCTTTCTTATGTTCAAATAGAAAGCTCCCTATGCCATCTAAAAATACTTGTCTAACTACCTCTTTGTGGACTACATAGTCTGTGGCATACTTAGGCAATAGTGAGGGTTCTTTAGAGCATCCAAACATTCTAAAATATAGTCCATCTTCAGTCAAGTAATAGTCTGCATACTCTTCGATCACCTGCAATGCCTCCTCCGACATGCAGTTGCACTCTTTCAAGAAAATCAGGGTATACAATGGCATAATGAAGTGCTCACACACTTCCCTATAGTGACTGTGGTATTTTTGGGCCCACAGTGGCTTGTATGCTGAGTAGACTAGTGTTCTTTCCTGGTCCCAGATACACCTCAGATTTGGGAGGGGTTGGTTGCACAGTAGGCAATAAATCAGTATAGAGCTCATGTAGAACTTTGATCTCTTTTGGGACACCCCTCCTAATGTTGATGCAATGCAGGACGAGAGGTTGTTGGACACAATGTTGGCCCAGTTGAACACGGTACCCTGTGTTGCAACATAGAAAATGATAGGCACCCACTCCAATTTGAAGCTTTTACTATGGGCCCTCCTAAAAATCCTATTCAGCATCAAGGCAATGAACCTATAAGGGGTTATTAGACTTGCAGTGTCATATTCTCCAGTAGGCCTAGTTCTAAAGTTCTTTCCAGGCATGAGCATCCTCTTCAATGTCTCAACTAAGTCCATCTTGATTGCCTTTAGCCAGTCCTCAGTCAAGTATACCTATGCTTCTGGTAAGTTGTAGGCCAGAGACACATACCCAGGGCTATAAGCAGCATAGCCCTGTTGATCAACATTTGCTAAAATCATGGTGGTTACATCTGCCCTGGGCAGAATCCACCCAATCACCTCTAAGCAGGGAAAGAGCTCAGGTCTGGTAGCAATTTTCATTAATGAATACCTCTCTATATTTGCATAGATGTTTTCTTGCTCAAAACCTATGTCAGGCAATTCTCGGCGCATAATTAATCTGTAAACTTCCCCCCATTGATATTCGGATTCTACACCAATTATGTATTTGGTGTCCTCGTAGGTGTATTCGACTCTGGTAACGACTTCGACTTCGGGTTCCTCTTCAATTATAGGAGCCTTCTTCTTCTGACGTTTAGACATCTTGAATTCTGAGGAATTTCCTTGTCATGTACAGGAATGTATTTTAGGTTCTGTTAGGTCATTTCCAGATAACATTTAAAGATAAAGACAACAGTATAAGTGTTTTACCTCATCAGTGCTAAACATGAGTGCAGTTATGAAAAATAAGCAAACAATATTCAAAACCAAATGCTCGTGCCCAAAGACTAAAACCAGCTCACACCCAACAAAATTTGGATTTAGAAAATCATGGCCTTCATTAATATGAACACAGTCTCGAACCCCCTCTCGGCGCCACGACTTACACACTATGCGAAAGACAAAAAGGCGCCTAAACTAAAACCAACTCAAGTTAGGACGCTACAAGTGATAGCACACTAGAAGACAAGAGGAAGCTACTTGCTGTAAACGCTCACTTCACGGTCCGACTAGGTAATGCAATTCTAACCTAGACCGGTTCGGGGTTCGGATTCAAGCGAAATAGATTCACCACTGCGACCCTAGTTCATAAAAGAGAGGGCGACGATATAGTGGAAACAAACGCGGCATCTCATAAGAAAGCCATGAAAGCCCTCCCTGGATGGCCAAACACAAATTGGGGGAAACTGGTGTAGACAGCGTAACAACCGTATGCGTCGATTTCCCCAGCAATCGAGTGCAGGATGCAAAACCATAACGTCCGCGAGAGAAAACACCAAGAAAAACCACAAACACCCCCTCCCAACTAATGGTCGTACCATTTACCTCAGAAAATATACATGCCGGGATGGAAAAACCCAAGTAACCACTAACCGCGGAGACAACAAAACAGTTCGTCCAATTGAACGGAACGGGAAAACGAGCATAAGGGCCTACCTAGCACTAATACACAACTGGTGGAGAAAAATTGTAACTTCCACGGCAGAGCCACCTAGGAGCGAAGGTACCGACAGCGAAATTCTCAGTCTGCTTGAGCAAAAACGACAGCACAGAGAAAAGTCCAAAATAATAATAAAAAATGAAACCCCCAAACTCCACTATATATACGCCTCAGTCAACTATAATCGATGGGAAAAATAGTCATCGGGCGGCAAAAGGCTAAGGGTTCATTGATCAAGTCAATATCGCCTCCGCAATGGCGGATGATGAAATGGTGGAGCGCCCGCAATGGCATCGACGGGAAAAAACAAACTCGCATCGGAGCTCGCGAGACTAGGGCTTCAGGTCAAAAGATGATTAGAGAGCCACAGCAGCAAACCCATAAAAGAAACGAGTTCCGCAGACCAGTAAAATCAGAGTCCAAAAATAAATATGAATCAAGCGAAAATATTGACCAAGCGGAACAAATAATTCAAACTATCAGAAGCACAGTTCCTTCTAGAGCCACAATGGTGAGAGTTGACAAGAACCAAATACCAGCAAATCAAAACGACGGGGATCGGAAGTGTATGAAACAACTCTCAAACCACCTCGTAGAACCCCTTCCGCAACAGCGGAAGACGCATAGACAAAGGCTCCAATGGGATTTCAAAACAACTGCCGATAAAGAAAAAATGCATCGGAGACCAAAAACATTTGACTTCGGACTTAATGTCTGGTTCCTCTCCACAACAACGGACGCAGAGACGACTAGAATTTCGACTCACAGTCCAAAACACTTCCGATGGCAAAGCAAAAATCAATTCAAACATTAAAACATTTCCCGCATAAAAGTAATCTTCATTCAAGCATCAAGCAAAACCAAAAACCGAGCAAAAACGAATTAGAGGGTCCCAAAAATTTTGAATTTTGGGAAATAGTTGCAGCTGCAACAGGTGGATATCTCCCCCAAAAAGAAGAATTTGGACTCCCAACTGATCTTGTGCATCTCGCGACGCCTGAGTAATCCATCTAAAATTCCTGTCTTAAATTGAGAGTAATGAGGACTTTCTTCCTTCCTTGGAACCTTTCTTATATAAATTCGACGTTTCATTCGTATTCACATCAAAAATTGGGACGACGAGCTTGTCTCCTTCCTCAATATTCATTGGAAGGTGTAGTTACTTTGTGGACCTCCCATTCTTATCAAGAGAATACTACATTTACTAATAACACCATTAGGCTCATATTTTACAAAGCTGTTACTTTTGTAGATATAGCATGATTACGAAATCATGAGCTTGGACACAAAATAAAATTGTGTGCATTGATTCTAACACTCGAGGATTTTGTTGCACATTTCACAATGCGAAATCCAATTTCAATGGGATTTGCAGATCCCCCACTTGATGTTTGGGGATAAGGAGAAAATTTACAACAAAAACATGAATAACACTAGAACATAATGAAAAAAAGCTTGTTTTTTTGGTGGAAATATAACATTGTGCACTACTGTACCTACTTGTAATACAAATCAAAAGGAAATAGATGCCGACACTGGAGACACTAGAGATAATGCCTATATTAAGCAGTGTATTGACACCTTATAATATGTTAGCATTGAAAGTGTATGCATGGCCAACAACACATCTGCAAATAGAAGAGGTAAAGGCAAAGTGAGGCTTGATTATGGATTTATCAATGACGTTGTGTTTGTATCTGATTCTAAAATAATATAATTTACTATGTTCGTGTTAAAAATAAGGTTATAAGAACAATGTGTGGAAAGAATAGTGAAAAAGTAGCTTGAAGCAATGGCAATGGCTTCCACTATCCAAATCCACCTTGAGGGGGCATGTCAGCCTAGGATGGGAAACCATGCTACTAGGAGGAATGTCACCCTTTTTTAGGGAATAGCATCTCCCTACTTTCAATGACCTAGAAATCCCCCTTTGACGTTGCTACAGAATTGTTAAAATGTTACTTCGATATATTCTGAGACTATGCATGTAATATCAGTTTACCTTTGGTTGTTAATGTTGATCATTGTAGCAAGCTACAAATTCTCTGAGCCGTAAGCACGCGCCCTCTGCAGCTAACCCTTGCTCGCCGTGAGCGCCCTTCGTTGGTCGACGGCTCTGTCATGGATCCGCCCGAACCCTCCTCCTTCGAGGATAGATTTCAGCACATTGTTGCGTCCCTTCCGCGTGATCTGCCTGCCGCGGCCCCTGCTTCCAGATTCGTCAAGCTAGCTGATGTTCCAAAGGTTAAGCTCAGCTCTGCAGCCTCTAAAAGGAAGGCAGTTACTCTCTCAGAAAAGGGTCTTATCGGTCTGTTTACCGGACTATGGCCATCCCCGCGATCTGTGGAGATCTGGCTAAACAAGAACTGGAGAACCCTAATACAAGGAGAAGTCCAACAAATCTTTTGTGGAAAAGGGTACTTTGCATTCATCTTTGAAAAGAAGGAGGATCGGGACTTAATCTTCAGGAATGGCCCATATTTTATGGGTCCTCGAGGTATGTATCTGAACAAATGGGATTTATCCTTTAACCCCGAGAAGGATATTCCAAAAGCAGTCCCCGTGTGGGTTAAGCTACCCCATCTTCCCCTTCACTGCTGGAATGATGAGGACTTTCGAGCAATAGGGAATACCCTGGGGAAATACGTGGACAAATCTGAGCCGAAAGCCCCAATGTTCTCCTGTGCTCGAATTTGTGTTGAAGTTGACCTTGAAAAAGGCCTGCCGAAATCTATCATGCTCTCCATTGATGGGTGGAACCATCTTCAAATAGTGGACTACGAGCAAATCCCGTTTAAGTGCAAATATTGTCATGAATATGGCCATTTTGCCAAGTTCTGCCCGAAGAAACCAGAAAAACCCCCTTTGGAAAACCCTACTAGTGAGGGTTGGAACATTGCTAATGGGAAGAAGGCAGCTAAGCCTCAGAAACAACAAGTCCCCACGACAAAGAGCCCCCCTGGAAACAAGTTCGCAGCTTTGGAGGTAGAAACGCAGGAGGAAGAGAACCAGGAAGAAAATCCAGAAAATCAAGAAGACATCCATGATCCGGTAAGGCTCCAAGCTTCTGAAGTTCCAGAGACAGTCGCCCAGCCTCAGGAAGCAGCGGTTGAACTCTCTAAGGGCAGAAAAGAGATGGAGGCAATTTCTAAAGGATCTGTCACTAGATCTAAGGAAAAAGCAAGCTCTGAGGAAATGACAGATACCTCCATCGAAGAGCAAGAACCTCTCTCCAGGAAAGGAAGAAAAACTAATAAAGCCATCCGCGAGCAGGAGGCAGCAAGGGAAAAGGCGGCAGGAAAGCAGTCCAACATAGAATTCCTGGTTAAAACCTCGCAAGCAAGCAAATATATCATGACTGCGGAGGAGGAAAGAAAGGAGAAAGAAAAGGCCCTCAAACAGCAGAAGAAATAATGAAAATAGTCTCCTGGAATTGTAGAGGTTTGGGTGGTATGCAAAAATTAGAAGTAATTAAAAGATTCAAATCCATGGAATCAGCCTCAATCCTTCTTATCCAGGAGACTAAGAAATCTGCTGAAGACAGTATGGCGGCCATTAAAAGCATCTGGCCAAAAGGGAACGGTATAGCCACCAATGCCAATGGAGCTTCTGGAGGCCTCCTATGCTGGTGGAATACAGATAAGTTTGAATTTCTCTCTGCTATAGAAAATAGAAATTGGATTTTTATAAAGCTAGAGAATAAAAAATGCAAAGAACAATTTTGGGTCGGGAATGTATATGGTCCAACCCTGAATGCGCAAAAGGATAGCTTCTGGAACTCTTTGGAGGAGCAGTGTGAGGATAAAAAACTCCTTCCTTGCTTCATCGCAGGGGACTTTAACACTACCATTGCGGCATCTGAGCGTAGAGGAGGTTCCAAGGTAAGGGACCCCTTCGGAGAGCGCTTAGAGGACCTCATTTCTCATTGGAATCTTACAGACATTATCCCCAAAAATGGCACTTATACATGGAGTAACAAACGCGTGGGCCCTGGGCACATTGCTGCTCGCCTTGATCGATTTTTGGTTAGCTGTCACCTTCTTAACTCTATTCCGGATGTTAAACTCCTGTGTTCGGCAGTTTTAGACCATAAGCCCATTTGTATCTTCCTCCCTCCAGAAGAAAATCTGGGGCCTCTTCCCTTTCGGTTCAATCGATTATGGTTGGAATCGGATGAAGCTAAGGATGTTATTGTCAATTCATGGTGCTGTTTTATCCCAGGCACCCCAGCTTTCACATGGGAGCAGAAGCTTAAAAGGGTGAAAGCATCCCTCAAGGCTTGGGTAAAAACTCATTACCAAGAACCTGCCAAGCAAAAGGAACAAGTTTTGACAGAAATGGAAAGCTTGCAAGCAGAAATGGAGGAATGCACGGTCACAAAGGAACACCTCTTTAAAGAAATGGAGCTGGAAACCAAACTTCAGAAAATTTTAAGGCAAATAGAAGAGGAATGCAGACTCAGATCGCGTGCGTTGTGGCTCAAAGGGGGAGACCAGAACACAAAATTCTTTCAGAACCAATGCAGGGATAGGCAGTGATGGAACACAATCAGGGAACTCAAAAATGAAGATGGTTCAGTCATTCAAGGGCAAGCCGCCATCAGCACAGAGGTAAGAAATTTCTTTGAGCATTTATATAATGACGAGGAGCAAGTCCCTCGTTGTCTTATGGAAGAAATGGTTTCCGATATCCCATCTCTTATTAGCCCTCAAACAAAAAACCATCTTGAATCCCCCATTTTGGAAGAAGAAGTTAAAAATGCAATCTGGAGCCTCCATCCGGATAAGGCCCCAGGCCCGGATGGCTTTCCTATCTGCTTCTACAGGACCTTCTGGCCCCTTATAAAGAGATATTTCATGCGCCTTATAACCTGGATGGCAAAAGGAAATATGGGAGGTGCTACCAACTCCACATTTCTGGCCCTTATCCCTAAATATTCTAAGCCAACCTCCGTCAAAAGATTCCGGCCCATTTCCTTGTGCAATGCCTCCTATAAAATTTTCTCGAAAGTGTTGTCCTTGAGGATTAAACAAATCATCCCCACCCTTATCTCTCCCAATCAAGGTGGATTTGTCTCTGGAAGGCATATTAGTGACAATATCCTTTTAGTGCAAGAAGCGATCCACTCAAGTACTAAACGAAGAGAGCCTGGGATGGCCATCAAGCTGGACCTGGCCAACACCTTTGATAGACTGAGACATTCCTTCATTGTCATGGTGATGGAAAGGTTTGGATTCCCCTCTGTTTTTATCAGTCAAATTCAAGCCTGCATCTCTTCCCCCTGGATAGCTCCTCTTATCAATGGCAGGCCAACCGAATTCTTCAAAGCCTCTCGCGGGGTTAGGCAAGGATGTCCGCTCTCCCCATTCCTATACATCCTTGTCGCTGATTCCCTTAGCAGAAGACTGAATAGGCTTCTTTCTGAAGGTTCTCTGCCAGGCCTCTTCTATAGGAATGGAGTGCCTCCTATCAATCACGCTCTGTTTGCTGATGACTCCATCTTTCTAGGAATAGCTTCCACCCGGATTGCTAGAAACTTCCTAAATCCTTTGGATCTCTTCCTTCAATCCTCAGGGAGTTCAGCAAATAAAAATAAATGTCAAATCTATAGCTGGAATTGTCCTGCCCCCACTCTCCGCAGTATCTCACAAATTCTGCAAATTAAAACCAATCCTAACTGGACTCACTTCAACTATCTGGGCATTCCTGTAGTCAAAAAATCCCTGACCTCCTCAATGTGGAATCCTGTCATTGAGAAAATTAAAGCTAAGACTCAATCTTTGGGAACAAGATGGCTAAACTTAGCCGGCAAGATAGTCCTCATCCAGTCAATTCTTTCATCCTACCATATTTACATGAGCTCGATGGTTCTAGCTCCGAAGAAAGTCATCACCAGCATTTGTAAAGAAATCAGGAAATTCCTCTGGCAGGGAGGAAAAACCCAAACGAAGAAGTTCCATCTGGTTAAGTGGGAAACAATCAAGCGAGCCAAAAGTCATGGGGGGCTTGGAATCAAAGATCTGGAGCACACCAGCAAAGCCATGGGGGCCAAATTGATTTGGAGATTGGTCAGTGGAAAAAAGGAATGGTGGAAGGAAGTTCTCAGGAAATAATATATTAGGAGGCCAAGGACAAAAATGTTGGATGGTGACTGGAAAGGGAAAGGCACTACTTTGTGGCAGTTGTGCAAGGCTTCATTCAACATAATCAAAGAAAATTGCTACTGGGTCCCCGGAAATGGGAAAAAAATAAACATTTGGAGCAGCAGCATATTAGGGCACCCTCCGAGAGCTTCTATCCCAGGATTGGGGCCTCTCGTTGAATGGTTGGCAGAGTAGGATATCTTCTCGCTATTCGATCTATCTCGATGGGATTCGGAGGGCCAATGGATCGGGTGGAAGGACATCTCTCCACCAGAGCAACTGAGAAACTTAGTCGAGTTATTCCTTTCCTCCCTGCATGGCCTATCCCCATCGAGCCTCTCAGCTAAGGATCGTTTGGGTTGGGGGAAATCCGGGCAGTATACGGTTAAAGAAGGATATCAAATAATATCCAGGGATCAGTCAAGGGCAGACAAAATATGGAAAAAGGTTTGGCATCCAGATAGCATTCCTCAAGTCAACAGCTTCATTTGGCTTCTCCTGCACAACAAGCTCTTAACCACAGAAAATTTAATTAAAAGAGGCATCCTTGGACCATCTCGCTGTGCTTTGTGTCATTCTGCAGAAGAAACCTCCAGCCACCTTTTTCTTCACTGCAAAGTCTCCCTGATCGCTTGGAAACTTGTTCTTCCCAAGGATTTCAATCGAGATCTTCCGGATAATGCAGCTCAGCTTTATAAAGACTGGGCTAATCTATTCCCAGGATCTTTGATCAAGAAGCCAATTCTAAGTCATCTATGGGAAGCCATTCCTAAAAATCTCTGCTGGCAAATATGGCTTGCTAGAAATTGGGCCATCTTTAAGGAACAAAAGGTCGACCCTGTTCGCATAGCAACTAAAACCATAGGAATGATAGCTGAAAAATTTTCCACAAACAACATCAGCTATCCCCAGCAAGAGTCTATTCCTGATCTTCATGCTTCCTGGTGCAAACAGTTTCTTAAAGAGAATAGCTCCCTTCAGTCCAAAAATGTTTTAGGAAGAACAAAGCACCCTAGTCAACCTCTTCAGTGGGAAGTTCGATTCTCCTCAAAAGAATTTCAGACCTGGCTTAAAGATAAAAATTCTTACTCTTATTTTTTTGACGGAGCCTCGAAGGGCAATCCAGGGGTGGCAGGCGCGGGGGGGATCCTGTTGGATCCCGGAGGACAAGTGGAACAAAGATTTGCCTGGGGTCTTGGCTATAGAACCAACAACAAAGCAGAATGGATGGCTCTCCTTCAAGGCCTCCAACTCATTCGAGACAAAAATCTTCGGAAGGTCCTGCTATTTGGGGATTCCAGGCATGTCATCTATAAGATGATCAATGGGTATCCCTCAGGAGATATTAAATGTCGTCGTCTACATAAAAAAGCTAAGCTACGCCTACCTCAGTCCTTCGAGGTTTACCACATTCTTCGTCATAACAATAAGGAAGCAGACACCATGGCTAATATAGGTGCCAGTCTCTCTCAAGGCCTATATAGCCAGGATGGCAATCCTCCTTTTCTAAAATGCATCCCGTGATGAGAAGTGCCAGCATGCATCACTCTAAAGCGGAGCCATCCTCTCTTGAAGTTTCTAGTTGGTCTTACTTTAGTTTTTTTCCCTCTTTCCCCTTGGTTTTCCTCCCCCTCCCTCTCCCTATCCATCTCCCCCTCTCCCCTCCCTCCCTTCTCCCTAACCCCTCCCTCGACTGCCTCTCCTTTCACATCATCCTCCACCCAGCTGGCCGTCACCTCATCCCTCTTCCCGGCGGCTTAGTGTCTTCAATGCCCAGTCCTGAATGTCCCCCTTTGCAGGCCGCATGGATAGACCACTCCCCATCGGTTAATGAGGAATTAAAGCCCCACAGGATGCCAATTTATGGTCATTCTTTCTCGCACGATCGCGGGCTCTTCTTCCTTTTCGATATGTTGCTCCCCTGCATTGTGTCGCCCCATAGCAATCTTCTGGAACTGAGTCATGGCTCTCCCGGCTCTGTGAATTTTATGTTGAATGTGGTTGCTGGTGTAGGGGGTGGGAGGCTGCTGGGAATTCCTTGGCAGGAGCTCCCCCTCATTCGGGCTTTTGTCAAAGAACGCCTTGCGCTGAATGCCTTCTCCTTTTGTAACTGTTGGTATCCTACAGCTTCGTGGAGCTCTGGTAGCTTTGTTAATAATCCTCCCTTTCAAGAAGACAGGCTGAACTGGGTTTTAGGCTGCCTCTGCTCTGGCTGGCAGAAAGACGCCTTGGGGACGTTATAATGTTCAGACAGTATTAGTGTTTTGGCGCTGCAACAGGAAATTGTTGATCTTTGGAGTGTATCTTCAGACAGTATTAGTGTTTTGGCGCTACAACAGGGAATTGTTGATCTTTGGAGTGTATCTTCAGAGTGCGGTGGTGAGAACCAGAACAGCTCAGACTATCCTTTGCACATTCAGCTCTCCTGCCTAGAAATTTCGGCTGAATCTCAAGAGATGGCTCACTACGGGGACAATGCTGGGCTTATGGACATAAAGAAAAATCTGAGGAGGCTGCATGAGATGACCGCCATTGGAGTTATGGATAATAGAGAAATGGCAAAGGAAATAAAAAGCATGAGTGAAACTGTGAGCCGCACATCCCTTGATATAAGTAATCTTGGTGCCCGAACTGATGACCTCGAGAGCAACATGCGCGAGCTGCTGGGAAGGATTGGGCGAATTGAGGAAGACCTAGAGAAGTTCATCTCTATGAACCAAGAAAGCAGGGTTAACGGAAACAATGAAGCTGCTGACCACCACATGGAAGAAGAATCAGTTCTGCAGCCCAGGGCTATGAAAGGCATTTAATTTTTGTTCTGGTTTATATTTCCATTTCTGTTTGGTTATGTTTTTTTGTGTCCTGCTATGTAGTCATTTTGTGAGGGTATACTCTACCCGCAACAGTTGTAGCTATGAAAAGACTCTCTGCGCTGTTATATGGGAAAATATCAGGACATGTCAGTTTTGTAGCATCTCTGATATCCCGGCATTATATCTCTTCTCTCTGTTGTACTGAATGGTTGTGCACAGCCTGTTAATATACCTCTATTTTCTGTTTCTGTTAAAAAAAAATGTTGATCATTGTAGCAAAATGTGGCATTAGAGAGATGTATGCATGAATTATGGAATCATTAATCCTATGTGGAGTGGGGGGATGACACATGGATCACCCCCTATTCCAACTACACACACATTATACGAGGATTGCATGCGTAAAGATAAACATATTGACTAGTTTGAAACAACAAAATGATTAAATATATGGATAAACAAACAATATGACCTATGCATAATTTGGGATTCTAATTTTAACTCAAGAACCTTCCTTATTTATCACAATTTATGTTCTTAATTTTATTGGTGACCCCTTCAAGAAACTGTGATTCTCTTTTATTAAAATAAATATGCAAAGCACTTTCCAAACTTTGGGAGCCCAAGGGACTTGTCGAATATCAACATAGATAATTAATTATCATACTCACAATGCACATTGGAATAAAATATGACAGCGTTAGGTTTATCTCATTATGAAATGAACATGGGATCAAACAGGACTATATTGTATATACCTCAAGAGTTTAGTGTGAATATAGTGTAGTATAAACAAAGAAAACGACCATGAGGGAGAAAGGTGCATGCTACATTGCTAGGCACCGAGCTCTCTTCTTTGGATCAAAGTGGTGAACACTATAATATATATTATCGATATGACTCCAATAGGATTTTTCATAGTTATAAGCCATGGAGAAACTTGGAGTGGTATTAGGAAAACCATAAAATACTTCTGAAATTTTTGTTGGAACCTATATTATCATACTCTTGGCAGCGAAAAAGAAAAGGAATAGATATGAAAATATGTACCAACGGGGTACGATGAGAAAAGAAAAGTGTTTAGGAGATAGGATTGAACTAATAAAATTATTATTATGTCCCCATATTGACACTGATGTAGAATTTAACCTTTTAGTCCAAAGAAAAGTAATATGCTACCTTTGCTCTGACTACTAAGTAATGGAGCCTAATATAGTTGTAAAAAATCCCAACTACATTCAAGCTACCAAGAAAGCATGTGGTATCATTGGTACACCTTAAATTTTCACAATGGTAGTACTACTTTACAAGTGTGTGTACCCACAATACACAAACAAATGGTGAGTAATATTTACCAACTTTTTTTCGAGTTACCAAGAAAAAGTGTGTTCTCGTCTATGCAACCTATACAATTATGTGTTCCCACTACACAAATATTACTTATCATGGGTGGGATTTCAACAGCTTTGTTTTAAAATTATTAATCGAATGTAGTATATGCTATTCTTTTTTTCTTTAGAAAAATAGCTTTATACCATTTGGCCTACCACTTTCAAACCTCCTTTCTTCCTAAAATATTAAGATGACTTTCCCTTGAATTTTAATCCATATATGTTAACGCTATTGTCTAACACACTTCCCACTTACATTCATGTCTACAATACTCTATAGAGCACTATTAACATTGCATTTTTTCTTTTCTTTTTTCACAATGAAAAATATGCTCCTTGATATTCACTTAGAATCAAAGAGAGCAATAGCTATTACATCTTTTAGCTAGGAAAAAAGAAATCTCAGTCATGGAAAAATTTCAGCATCTTCTAGGAAAAAATAAATCTCCATCATGGCAAAATTTCAGCATCTTTTAGCTAGGAAAAAAGAAATCTCAGTCATGGAAAAATTTCAGTATCTTTTAGCTAGGAAAAAAGAAATCTCCATCATGGAAAAATTTCAAATCAATACTAGGATTGCAATTAGTGGTCTAATTTACATAATATTTATATATGTTATTTATTTAGATGCTATTTTAGCTAATCCAAACAGTTTTCATATTTAATGTTGGCATATATATATACCAACACTAAATATGAAAACATAAATAATAATTAAGTGTTTGGGTTTGAATTAATCTAAACATTTGTTTGTATTATTTACGGTTTTATAGTTATATTATTTTGTGACACTCTCTTGCATGATGAAAATAATAATTATTTATTTAGGGACTCTCTAAATTGGAATAATTTTATTTATTGTTTAGACTTCAAAATATAACTAGTATAACTACACTTATATGTATAATTTTAACAGTTTATTATTTATTTATATGCCATTGTAATTTCAACCAAAACATTTATTACTTATTATAAATTATTTTAACTTATAAGTCCAATGCAATTAGTGGTTTTGATGTTTATTTTCAAAGCAAGCCCTCCAAAAAAACCCTTAACCAGATATGTGATATCCCCACATAATATATAATGCTATGCACAAAGAAAAGATTGGAAGTCCAATGAGACTACTCGTTTTGATGCATACTATCAAAGTAGACCCTTCCTTAATAGAATAATAATAATAATAATAAAACTTTCAACAAAACATGTGAAATGCATCTGAAAGAGGAACACAATAACCTTATAACATATAAATATAGCATGATTACGAAATCCTGCTATTGACGCAATCACGAGGGCCTGAGGACCTGTGTGTATAATTTCTTAATTTTATTGGTTGCCCCATCAGAAACTGTGGTTCTCTTTTATTAAAAAAAATATGCAAATCACTTTCGAAACTTTAGGATCCCAAGGAACTTGTCGAATATCAACATAAATAACTAATTATCATACTCACAATGCACATTGGAATAAAATATGACAACTTTATGTTTATATCATTATGAAATGAACATGGGATCAAACGGAACTATATTGTATACACCTTGACAATATAGTGTGAATATAGTGTATCATAAAAAAAAGAACATGACCATGATGGAGACAGGTGCATGCTACATGGCTAGGCGTCAAGCTCTCTTCTTTGGATCGAGTGGTGAACACTATAATATATATTATGGATACGACTCCAATAGGATTTTTCAAAGTTATAAGCCATGGAGAAACTTGGAGTGGTATTAGGCAAACCATAAAATAAATCTGAAATTTTTGTTGGAGCCTATATTATCATACTCTCGACGGCAAAAAAGAAAAGGACTAGATATGAAACTATGTACCAATGGGGTACAATGAGAAAAGAAAAGTGTTTACGAGATAGGATTGAACTAATAAAAATATTATTATGTCCCCATATTGACACCGATGTAGAATTTAACCTTTGTAGTCTCAAAGAAAAGTAATATGCTACCTTTGCTTTGACTAAAAAGTAACGGAGTCTAATATAGTTTTCAAAAATGCCAAGTGCATTGAAGCTACCAAGAAAGCATGTGGTATCATTGGTACTCCTTAAATTTTTACAACCTTTGTACTACTTGTACAATTATGTGTACCCACAATACAAAAAAAATGGTGAGTAAAAAAAATGGTATGGCTTACAATACATTACATATGTAACGGCTGCATCGCAAAGCACAAAACCCTATTGAATATTATTAATGTGCAGCATAAACACAGCGTGCACTTATTCAAACCAAAATGTCTTGAAGCCAAGATCATTTTCATTTTGTCCGCAAGCTGGTTGAAAAGACCCAAACGAAACTATGCCTATTGCAGCAGAGTGGAGCAAAGGAGCACCGGTTTAGAGAAGCCCAAAATACTTGGTGGGAGAGGATAGGTCGCAAAAGGTAAACGACGATGCTTAGCCCCGGATGAGGGGAACAGAGTGAAGGGGATTAGCCATTTCACAAGACAGTCGAATTTAGTGAAACCAACATCTCATGCTAAAATTAAAATTCTCTATCCTCTCGTGCTAATTTTATGTCAATATGAATTAGAACATCCCACGCTAAGAGGAGAACCCAAAAGAAAACGAGCATACAATAAATAAATAAAACATGCACTATGCTAATGTTCATTATTAAATTACCTAATGCTCCATGCATCATATCCTCTTAAACTAGACTAACTTGCAATGGAAGTCTCTATGTTGGTCCAGAACACCCGAACCATGACGCAGAGAGGAAGCCAAAACAAAAAAAAGGAAAATAGCTTAAATCAATAAGAGAAGGAATGCATTTGTCCCTAACATCCACACAATCCACCATGCCATCATCAGGTGAATGTAAGCTGGCCGGTGAAGATGCAAAGAGTCCTTAACAAGGATGAGAGAAGGAAACATCCTTGGCATATGTGTGTGAAGGATAAGACTTCGGGGCACCTGACAAGGACTGAAGAGGATGAGTGGAGACAAAAACCAGATGCCTCTACTCCGTAACTGCCCCATCCACCAAAACACCATGCTCCATTCTAACATCGGGGACCTCCACGCCCACCGTTTGGCCCTCGAGAGAAATCTGCACTCTGTATACTCCAAAGATATGACAGAGAAAGGCCACCCACTACATTCATCACCCCCATGTTAGAACACCTAGTGGGAGAAGGAGTAAAAGAATTCATAGCCATAGAAACCACCGACAAGACTAAAATTTTTGGCGTCCATCCATCAACCCCAAGACCACGATCCAACGAAGAAGAAACGAGAGGCATAGACCCACCTAAATGGTGTGAATCCAATGGACCTCCTCTTAATTTATTGAGTGTGGGACAAGATGTTTCCAAACATTTTAATCCCGGGGATGGGAGGGGAGGGGCGGGGGCACCGAACGATTTCCACCGATGGGAATTGAATGCGACATCTATGTGGACTTCACACAAGAACATACGCCGAACAAGCTAACCCTTTGGGATTGTTCTTTTTCTAAGTAAATAATCCCCCCAACCTCTCGCACATAAGAGAACAATCATGGATGCATGTACCTTATGAGCACCATTTTGCATATTCCCCCCTCCTCCCTAAGTTTCTAGACGGAGGGAATTATTAGCCATCGGCTACAATAACAGCCAGTCGCCCCAGAAGGCTTGGTAGAAGACAATCCCATGACTTACTGGGCATTGCACCTTAGCATAATTTAAGGTTGAACAAATTGAGTTATCCCTTGGGGACACACACACTCACGCTACATGATAACCCCACAACTTGGGTAAATTGGTGAGAAACTCCAATGGGAAGTCTATAGGGCTCTCGGGATCTATTCCTGTATGGTCCTTTGGGGTTACTAGTGTCCTGTGTTTTTGGCAGTTGATCTACCATCCATCCGGAAATTCGAAAGAAGATGGAGGTGTTTATCCATGAATTTAGTTCTTCGAAAAAATATAAATAGTGCTTGAGGTTGAAACTTATCTATATGTTAATCTCAAAATTTTCCAAAAAACATAAAAGTCATCAAAGTATTTATTAGTGTTAACATTTTACAATTTTTTGTACTACTACAATAAAAAGGTCATAATCTAACACATGTAATCAATTTTATTAATTTTGAATACATAAAAACACACTTAAATTTTTCGTTTATGAAACTCCTCGTATGGAAATTTTGCATAAATGTGTACAGATCACGCTTCAACATTCTAAGTTGTTTTAGGTTAATGAGTAAATATATATGGAGGCTCACAACTAGGAATGAAATAAACCATGAATGGAAAATATCCAAAATTGTTTATCTTCAAAAAAATCAAGATGTCGATTGATCCAAGTGGCCATTCGATATTTCCACCATCTAAAAAATGGTCTTGGAACTTGTCTTACTTACAACTACTTTTTGGGTCTTTATTGCATGAGCAACATTTTCTAGGGATGGTCACATATCAGGCATAAAGCATCTAGCTTCTTGTTCGAACCTCCCATCCTGCATGGATCATTGAGATATCTATGACAGTACAAGGAGTGCTCCAAACGAAATTCCTATGTGGAAGTTATGTCCTTGGGAAGATGACCTACAAATTAGGCTCCCCATGGCCCGCATTCCTTTCGCCACCTCAATTCCCATGGTTAGGGTTTCAGGATTTTATGGCTTTTCTCCTGCTAGGGTCCTTATGAATTATGATATAGCGTCGTCTCAACCTCTAGTTATGGGATTTTTGGGAATGAGTGCACCCATCACATCTCTTGTATGTGATGATCCCTCGTCATTCTAGCCCTTTCGTATTGTTGTATGTATGGAAGTGCTTTACACTGGTTGATTCATTGATAGAATTCGGTTTCCACTACATTACTCTACTATCAATATATATATTTCTTATGTAATGTCTAAATTTTACTGTGTTCTTATGTCTCGATCTCAATCGATGCTGGATCACCAACCTAATCTCGACAAGGACACTATGATATTATAGAGATGTATAAGCATCCTCCCATTTAACTGTACTTATATTTTTATTTTTTCCAAGTATTTAGGTCACAAGAAGAGAGGCAATTGGGGGTGTCTCATTTCTATCCTCTTACATCATATTTGCAAACCTTGTATATATTTGGATCTCATTTAAGTATCTTTCTCTAACCATTCGCATCATATACCATACCTTGCATACGTACTTTCATCCCTGGTGAGTCCACAATTGCATTATCGCAACTTGAATTTCCTCAAAGCCTGCATCAATGAATCCCAATAGAGTCCCAATTTGCATCCCATCTAAACCTAGACACCCCAATTTGCATCTCTTTGTGTGTCCCAACTAACACTATCACCTCAAATTGTGTCCATTGAGATCCAACCAGGATGATTAAATCTGTCATGCATCCCATTTAGTGCCATGTGTCTCATTTCTATTGTGTCCTCTCCCAATTCCAATTATGTGGGATTTGAACTTAGGGCCTGTTACTTACTGGCCTAGTGACTTATGAATTACCCTACTATTATCATTAGTAAATTCTATGGTTATTACTACTTTTATTACAATGTAACATGAATAGTTGAAATGGCACATCAAATTCTTGGGGCCATAACCTTTCACGCGTAGCTATTGCTAAGGAACACAATAACTCATTGAGAAGATCTTGATGATTTATACAACATGGGAATTATGAAACGATTAGTTCGATGATCTGGAAAACACCCAAACACATAGAAGGGACTAACTTGAGTGACATGCATAAGCTATGCACCTAAGCAACATGCTTAAGAGGTGTACCATTAAAAACACACATGCATAGGAGGACCTCTCACTCACCATAAGTGATGCACTTAGGAGACACACAGTGATGGCCAATGCACTTAAGAGGTGCACCATAAGAGATGCACATAACAGGTGTTCCATAAGAGACGTGCGTGATGGGTGCACCATAAGAAACGCACATAAGTGACACCCGATAAACAAACGCATAAGCGTCGTACCTAAGCGACACGCATCATCCATGCTCCATAAGCATCACACCATACATGGAACACATAAGAGACACACCTAAGCATCAATTCACTTATGTGATAATATCAAGTTGTGCACATAAGAGGCTATGCACCATAGTAAGTGACACGCATTAGAGATGCATCATAACTATCGACAATTAACCAATGCACCATAACTAGCAACGTAGATGAGAAAGGAAATGTAAGTGACATGCCTTAAGAGACACGCGCAAGAAATGCACTTAAGTGACACCCATAATCTATGCACCGTAAGTGATACACATAATCCACGCACTTAAGCGTCTATGCACTCAAAATATGCACATAAGTGACAACGCAACATAGTAGGTGAAAATAATAATCTATGCACCATGACTAGTGACACAGAAGCTGTGCACTTACGTGGCGCAGGTAAGCAGTGCACCATATCTAGCGACACATAAGAAAAATGCTTAATAGATGCACTTATGTGACGCACTTAAGCAACAATCAAGGAACCACAAACAACACAACACAAGTAATGCATTGTAAGTGACACACTTAAGATATGGAATCAAGCAATTCAAAGAAGGGATGGCATGCCATATCAAGGAACGAACATTTAATCCACCCACTCATGTGCCATAAGCGATGTACTTAAGCATTTCACCATCTGAGGTAGTGCACCATAAACGAAACTCGTAGGAAACATACCATTATAAGAAATGTGCATACATAATGGTAGCAATTGGAAGCAATCCCTGAGAATATATGTATGGAACTACTGTCATCTATTCTCCAAACCCCAACCCTAACAAGAGGTCGATGTCTTTATTGATGGAGATGTTCAATAGAAATATGAACACGAGAAGGTGAAGAGACTATAAGCTAGAATTCCAAGAGACGGGTGCGCCGAATTGAAAAATAGACGGTCAACTTCTTAGCTCCATAACTACTACATACCAACTTGGGTTCGAGAGAACAACAACTCATTGTAAGTTGCTGGTGAGAAACAAAAGAATTGAGATGAAAATAAGGATGCCAGAGCATTGGGATGTTGGAAGAAAAAACAAGAATAACACTTGAACTAAATGAAAATATGCTTGCTTTTTCTAGAAATATAGCATTCTGCACTGCTCTACCTACTTGTAGTAAAAATCAAAAGGAAGGAACTACCGACACTAGATATAGCACCCATATTAAGCAGTGTACTGACACCTTAGAATAAGTTAACATTGAAAGTGTATGCATTGACAACAACATGTCTATAAATAACACAGGTAAAGGAAAAGTGAGGCTTGAAGGTGGAGTTATCAATGATGCCGTGTCTGTATTTGATTTTAAAAAGAATGCAATTTCCCTTGTTCATGCCAAAAAATAATGCTATAAAAATTGTTTGTGAAAAGAATAGTGAAAACTAGCTCAAATCAACGGCAATAGAATTGCCTCGACGATGCCTCCTTTGCAAGTTTACACTGTCTATTCTCCGCCGCCTATCAGGAGGTAGGACATCGTGTTTCACATAACGGTGTGTGACCTCCACCCTCGTCATGAACATTGAGGACAACCTTGAAGTATTCGCAACGAGATTGACTCAAGGATGACTCCCTTATGATTTTGATGTGACGGGTATCCGCCACCTATCAATTTGTGGGGCATCATTTTGTGCTTAATGGCATGTGACCTCCAACTTGACTTAGTGACCATGATGACTTCCACACTATCTGAAACCCCCCTCGAGGGGGCGTGTCAGCCCAATATGGGAAACCATGTTACTTGGAGGAATGGAACCCTGGTCAGGGGGGGTAACATATCCCTACTTTCAACGGCCTAGAAACCCTCCTTTGACACTACCACGAAATTGTAAAAAATCATGACTTTTATATATTATGATAGGTCTATGTACGTAATAATAGTTTATCTTTGGTTTGTAAAGTTGAAAATCCTAGAAAAACATGACACCAAATAGACGTATGCATGAATTATGGAAGTATTCCTGTCGTGGGGGTGATGGTACATGGATTACCCTACGCCCTATGCATAATGGCCTTATAATTCTAATTGAAGAACCTTCCTTGTTCAGTGCATATATATTCTTTATTTTTACTGTGACCCCTTTGGGAAAGTCTGGTTCTCTTTTATTTAAAAAAAAAAGATGCAAAGTGCTTGCCAAACTTTAGGAGCTCAAGGAACTCGTTGAATATCAATGTAAATAAATAATTATAATACTCATAATGCACATCGAACTAAAACATGGAAACGTTGTGTATATAACATTATGAAAAGAACATGGGACTAAATGGAACTATATTGTATACACCTCAAGAATATAGTGCAGTATAAACAAAGATGACAACCATGATGGGGATAAGTGCATGTTACATCGCCAGGAGTTGATCTCTCTTCTTGTGGATTGAAGTGGTAAACACTGTAATATGTATTCTAGAAACGAATCCAAAAGAATTGCTCAAATCTATAAGCCATGGATAAACTTAGAGTAGTACTAGGAAAACCATAAAATACTACATAAATTTTTGTTTTAACCTATATTATCGTACTCTCAACGGAAAAAGAAAAATAAACGATCTGGATATGAAACTATGTGCCTATGGGGTACAATGAGAAAAGAAAGGTGTATATGAGATACAATTGAGCTAATGAATATTCTATTATGTCGGGCACCTATTGAGATGGATACAGAAATTAGCCTTGAAGGTCCCAAGAAAACCAAGAAACACATGATATGCTATATGGTTCTCTAACGATACAAATAATGGATTCTAATGGAGTCCAATAAATGTTCGAAGGAAATAAACCCACCACACCCTCACACACATAAGCGAATAATGGGGGTGTTGGTAGCGGGATATCCCTCACGTGTACTCCCCCTTTTCCCCAAAAGTTTATGGATGGAAGATGATCTGTAATTTTTCATGGATACTCCATTGGAACAGTCCACCGCAACGGTTCTCACAACTTGGTTATTATTTTATTAGCTTGTTTTTATTGAACTCGAAATAATTGGAACTATAACAAGAATAACAAGAGAAAATAATTACACATCCCACGCAATAACATAATATATACCATGGGGAAACCCACTGTGGGGAAAAACCCAACAACAAATGAGGATTGTGCCTTTCTCTTTATGTCAAATTGCAAATACAAAGGAAACAGTGCTATCTGTGGAGTTACCTATGACTGAACAGCCATAGTGGCCACTACAGGATCTCCTATCTCATCAGGCCTGCTCTAAGGAACCCACTCTCGTGATGTTGCTCAACTATGGAACAACACAATACATCAAAATAATGGAACCCCTTCTCCTTCTAGCGAACCAGTATTTAACATAGCCCGGTAGCCGTCTAGGATTACTTTTAGGGATTTTGCATGCCTCAACTCCCGATTAGGGTTAAGTGTTTTTACCTTATATAATTTTATTGAAATTCCACACCTACCTAGATCCACCCATGTGAGAAATGAGAGTTGACGTGGAGTCCACTCGGTGACATGGTGGTCAACTGGAGAGGTCAACTTGCGAGAGGCATAACTTTTTCATACGGACTCTGATTGAGGCCGTCTTTGGATTGATGGAAAGCTCTAGGAGCGTAGAATCACCTCATGGCCCATGGCACCAACGATGGTCTATTTTACCCCAAAAATTATGTCTACACCCTCAAACAAGCCCCTGGGATATTTTGAACCCCAAATCTGCAACATGAGACCTACCCATAAAATGGGCCCTATGATCCAATTCATCCAATATTCTCATCATTAAATACATGAATAGGTGACAAAAACTATATGTTGATCCATCTGGGATCAAAATTAAAATCAACTAGAGTTCACAGAAACAGTTGATAACGCCAAATGACTGTATGGGAATCGAATATGAGATCTTTATGGACTTCGCACAAGAACGTGTTAATTACACAATTAGTGCATTCATTTAGTTTTTTCACTATTTGGTGGCTCATTTCTGCAAATAAAGTTAAAGTATATTTTTATGTGTGACATCTAGCAAAGGTTCTCGAGCACATGTAATTACCTACCTAATCTAGTCACGGGTAAAATGGGAGACTACGTTATCCTCAAATACTACTTTTCTAGGTGGTTCCAAAGAATTTGGTTGTACATATGCCCCCTCCATCATATATTTTATCTCTAGACACTTGCTTTGGCAGAGTATGTGTAGAGACAAAGTTTAGCTCAAGTATCACATCTGATAATTTGTTGTTTAAGAAGATATAATGCCAGTTTCCTGATGTGTAAGCAATGATTTTAAATTCCTCAACATCGAATATTCTATGTATTCAACATCGTTTGGACATCATAGCACCAAGGTCCATTGTACTACTTAACCATATTAGCACAGATGCCGATTTAATGTCAATTTTCTTATGCTGGATTCGGCATCACGTTGCTTGTGTGACATTATAAGCTTTTGGATTTTTAATGAAAAAAAAATTCTATGCTCATATGCATCACTTTCACATCGATTGTATATCAATTTAAGGTCACAAAACTAACATAATATGCTGAAATCTATGGTTTTTCAACAGCCAATGTAACATGGCATATTCAACAATTAAATAGTTGATGATTCAACATTACTAACTTGGCATTTGACCAACATTTAGCATGTTCTTTTCTGACGTTTGTATAGCGTTTTAAACATCAAATTTAAACCCCAAATCTTGAAGTATATGCCTTTAAGAGGCATGGGAAAAAATTGTTTGATTTTCTTCTACTAAAAAGAAACTGACCATTTTGCATCATGTCTACAAACCTCCATCAAAAATAAATTATCGCACGTAAATTTATGGAGGGTTTAAGGATTTCCCTCAATACCATACAACCTGATATTATAGGGTTGGCCTGTGTATCCTAAAAGTATTCTCGCTTTCCTGCAAGGTAATTTTCTGCTTCCATTGCCAAATGCTTAGGTTCCATCTCAATCAACATACCGTTAAACCTTGCCACAAATGCATATTAGGCTTTGTGAAAATGGAATGGAGCCTTATATTTCCAAAGGCCTAGATACCAACATTGTACTTGGTGTGTCTCCTAGTTTGTATATCTTCACGCTACCGACCTTCAAATGCATTATACAAATGCAAAGCAAAGGCCGTGTAGGAAGTTGTACAAAATATCTCGGTGTTTTTTTATATTTTTCCACCAGGGAACAATTAATATCAAGACAAGCAAATATTTTCTTCTTATATAGTGTATAGTAGATGACATACAAAATAAAATTGGTGAAATTTGTTTCTAAGCTTCCTTTCCAATTAGTTATTGAATATCCAAGCCATTTCTTGATAAGGTTCAACCAGTTCACCACAACATAAACATGGTGTGCCTCAAAAATATCTTGTTTAGGTTGTGAAAGCCACTTATTTAGGATATCTAATCCATCGCCATGTGCACCAAGAAAGCATCAGCCTCAGAAATCTTGAGGAGTTTAATTAGCTCCAAGAGGCACTACATTCTTTTCAATGTTAACGATGTGAGAGGCACATGTGTTTTTACTTCCTCCGTCAACCTTAATAGCCTATTCTAAGCATCAAAATGTTCGGCACGCCAATTCACCGCCTATACAAAATCAAGGGCTTCTACCACACACCTAGCCTCCGTTAGCCCTAAAGTCCAATCTCTGCTTTCCTTTCCATCTTACTCTTGCATCTGTGACTGCCACTTACATGCAATAGTCCAATGAAAACAATTATTATTCCAGGACAATGACTTCACAATGTATCCACAAAATGGTTCCTCTTTATTCTCTTGGGTACATGCTTCGTGTTCCGATTCTTTGTACTTCTTCATGCAAATCTCAAGTACTTAGATGAATTCTTGACCATTCCCAAAGGATCACAGGAAACACTTACACCCCTAGATCTTAGAGCGCATGCTTAGATTTTCCACAAAATTATTGCTTCATCATTTATCCACCATCATTCAACATTTAATCAAAATCGCAATGCATTGTAAAGTGCAACAATTTGTATATTCTAATATTTCATGAGAGGCTCACAAAGATAGAAGGTGAGGTGGTGAGATGTGTTAGCAAGTTCCTCTGCATAGGCACACTAAAATTGTGAAGTGTGGGAGGGTAAGGTTATGGAAGGTGATGCAATGAGTATCTGCGTCTGCATGGGAAGATCGTGTAGAGTTGTAGAGATATCGGATTACGAATGGTACGGGCCTTCCTCTTGAGTCTCCGCATATGCACAAAAAAATAATGTGGGGTGCGGAAGTGAGAAAAGGGGGTGGGATAAAAGGGGGACATGAAAACCTTCTGCATCTACATGGAAAAGTAATGCAAATATGTGAAAAGCATAAACCAATGGATTAGCGCCTTAAATTAAGGCCTTGTGAATCAAATAAACTTAAGCTATTTCATTAATTTACTAATGAATTAGATTTCCAAAGGAATTTCCAAGGCAAAGAAGATGCTTGGAACATCATAAAAGGATTAAGGGATTTTAATGATGGATAAACAAATGGATTTTAATTGAAATACCATCAAAATACCTTGAAGGTCGGCTAAACTAACTAATATGGCACCTGAAGTCTCAACAACATGCATGGTTATTATGGCTTCACACCATCTTCAAACCGATGTTAGAACCAAATTCAGTATTTACATGGTGTTTAGATATGGAGGATCTCCCATTAAATAAGAGACCACCGTACTCGGGTGTATATAACAACCAATGGATTAAAATCATAGTGCATGGTAGTGGATCTACAATCATAAGACTTATACCCTATACCTAAATATAAGAACTTCAAGAAACAATAATTAAAACTTTGGATCTAGATGAACCAAACGCATTGTATGGAAGGTTCAAGCATGTAAATATTGCATATCAAGACGCCATATCATTCTAGTAACAAACAATGAAAAAATCTAAGAAGACAAGAATCTCAATATCGTATCAGCATGTTGAAGTTGTAACAACCTAATAATAAGTATATCGCAACTCCATGAAAAGAGAGATCTAAAAAAATCATGACAACATACTAAATCTGAATATCCCAACATCAATAAGATAGATCTTATTTGGAAAATCATATTAGGAAACACGGTTTATGCCAGCAATCGCATACATTTTTATTTATATAAAAAAAAATTATGTGTACACAACTTCTCACAATCTCACAAAGAAGGACGGATCCTCCAACTATCACGGTACTCTTTCTACTCTCTACTCAAGGAAAGAAGTGAAAGAAGGAAGGACGGATCAAAGCAGTATTGATTTGAATTTATGTGCTCCTCCTTCCTTTTATAGAGTAAGGGAAGAAGTGAAACCCCTACAGTAGGTCCACAATTGAGGATGGCTCCAAAAGCGGAGCACTCTACCCTGATAAGGTTCACTCTGACCAACCCATGTTCCCTCCCAATAGGGTCAAACCTGTACCTAAGAGAATGCGCCATTACTACTATAGTGCGCCTCACTTATGCTAAGGGTGGAAATTACATGACGACAAGCAATGATTTTCCATGTAACTAACGCAAGTAATGTGGAAAAGGTAGGTACGTCCCCACATTTCCCAAGCACCCTCACCACATATTTTATGCGGTACTGCATATTTTGAAACAACAACTTGATTAGTGACCCTCTTGGTCCAAGTAACTCAAAGTGTTAAAAAAATAGATGAAAAGGGGTCGTGAGACAATGCTCCCTCATGAAATTATCTAGACTTCTAATGTGTCCCTCTCATAGCAGAAATCAAACACTCTATAATCAATAGGTAAACTAACACTCCCTCTTTGCAAGGGAAATGGTCTACAACACACCAAGCTTCTTCCTCTAGATCAAAAATATCCCCTTTTCTGGTGGCGTTGTCAAAATATTGAAAGCCTACAATAAATGGGTACATCTCACCCATGGATATCAAAACCCCTTATAATGGGAGAAAAATTATCATCAAAGTCAACTCCTTGTTTTTGGATAATCATGTACCAAAAAATATAGGCATGGGATTTTCCATGATCCCGTCAGCAACATGCATGATATCAATCACCGATTTGTAGTAGGATTTCAAACTCTCTCAAACACCATTAATCTTGAGACCAAATTTGTACCCTTTATCATGGTATATTTCCATAAATTCTCTACATCTTCCTCCTCAAAGTTGGAAATATCTATCTCAAGAATGGAAGACATTAGTACAACGTAAGTAGGAATCTTTTTGGGTGGATAGCTCCCCTGAAAAGAAGAATTTGGACTCCCACCTAATCTTGTGCATCTCGCGACGCCTAAGTAATCCATCTGAACTTCCTGTCTTAAATTGAGAGTAATGAGGACGTTCTTCCTTCATTGGAACCTTGCTTATATAAATCTGACGTTTCATTTGTATTCACATCAAAAAATGGGATGACGAGCTTTTCTCTTTCCTCAATATCCATGGGAAGGTGTAGTTACTTTGTGGACCTCCCATCCTTATCAATAGAATACTCCATTCAATAATAACACCATTAGGCTCATATTTTACAAAGCTGGTACTTTTGTAGATATAGCATGATTACGAAATCTTGAGCTTGGAGACAAAATAAAATTGTGTGCATCGAATCTAACACTCGAGGAGGATTTTGTTGCACATTTCACAACGTGAAATCCAGTTTCAATGGGATTTGCAGATCCCCCACCTGATGTTTGGGGATAAGGAGAAAGTTTACAGCAAAAACATGAATAATACTAGAACATAATGAAAAAATGCTTGTTTTTTTGGTGGAAATATAACATTCTACACTACTCTACCTACTTGTAGTACAAATCAAAAGGGAAGAGATGCTGACACTCAAGACACTAGAGATAGCGCCTATATTAAGCAGTGTATTGACACCTTAGAATATGTTAGCATTGAAAGTGTATGCATGCCCAACAACACGCCTACAAATAGCAAAGGTAAAGGAAAAGTGAGTCTTGACAATGGATTTATCAATGACGTCATGTTTGTATCTGATTCTAAAATAATATAATTTACTATGTGCATGTTAAAAATAAGGCTATAAGAACGATTTGTGGAAAGAATAGTGAAAAAGTAGCTTGAAGCAATGGCAATGGCTTCCACTATCCAAAATCCACCTTGAGGGAACATGTCGGCCCAGGATGGGAAACCATGTTACTGGGAGGATTGGAACCCTTTTCTAGGGGATAGCATCTCCCTACTTTCAACGACCTAGAAACCCCCCTTTGACGTTGCTACAGAATTGTTAAAATGTTACTTCTATATATTCTGAGACTATGCATGTAATATCAGTTTACCTTTGGTTGGTAATGTAGATAATTCTAGCAAAATGTGGCATCAGAGAGATGTATGCATGAATTATGGAATCATTAATCGTATGTGGGGTGGGGGTATGGCACATGGATCACCCCCTATTCCAACTACACACACATTATATGAGGATTGCATGCGTAAAGATAAACATATTGACTAGTTTGAAACGGCAAAAGGCTTAAATATATGGATAGACGAACAATACGGCCTATGCATAATTTGGGATTCTAGTTTTAACTCAAGAACCTTCCTTATTTAGAGCAATTTATGTTCTTAATTTTATTGGCGACCCCTTCAGGAAACTGCGATTCTCTTTTATTAAAATAAATATGCCAAGCACTTGCCAAACTTTGGGAGCCCAAGGAACTTGTATATCAACATAGATAAATAATTATCATACTCACAATGCACATTGGAATAAAATATGACAATGTTATGTTTATCTCATTATGAAATGAACATGGGATCAAACGGGACTATATTGTATACACCTAGAGAGTATAGTGTGAATATAGTGTAGTATAAACAAAGAACACGACCATGATGGAGACAGGTGCATGCTACATGGCTAGGCGTCGAGGTCTCTTCTTTGGATCGAAGTGGTGAACACTATAATATATATTATGGATATGACTCCAATAGGATTTTTCAAAGTTATAGGCCATGGAGAAACTTGGAGTGGTACGAGGAAAACCATAAAATACTTCTGAAATTTTTGTTGGGACCTATATTATCATACTCTCGGCGGAAAAAAAGAAAAGGAATAGATATGAAACTATGTACCAATGGGGTACAATGACAAAAGAAAAGTGTTTATGAGATAGGATTGAACTAATAAAAATATTATTATGTCCCCATATTGACACTGATGTAGAATTTAACCTTTGTAGTCCAAAGAAAAGTAATATGCTACCTTTGCTCTCACTACTAAGTAATGGAGTCTAATATAGTTTTCAAAAATCCCAACTGCATTCAAGCTACCAAGAAAGCATGTGGTATCATCGGTACACCTTAAATTTTTACAATGGTAGTACTACTTGTACAATTATGTGTACCCACAATACAGAAAAAAAGAATGGTGAGTAATATTTACCAACTTTTTTTCAAGTTAACAAGAAAAAGTGTGGTCCCATCTATGCAACCTGTACAATTAGGTGTTGGCACTACACAAATATTACTTATCATGGGTGGGATTTCAACAACTTTGTTTTAAAATTATTAATCGAGTGTAGTATATGTTTTAAAATTATTAATCGAATTTAGTATATGCTATTCTTTTTTTCTTTAGAAAAATAGCTTTATACCATTTGGCCTACCACTTTCAAACATCCTTTCTTCCTAGTATATTATGATGACTTTCCCTTGAATTTTAATCCATTTGTGTTAATGATATTGTCTAACGCACTTCCCACTTACATTTATGTTTACAATACTCTAGAGAGCACTATTAACATTGCATTTTTTCTTTTCTTTTTTCACAATGAAAAATGTGCTTCTTGATATTCACTTAGAATCAAAGAGAGCAATAGCTATTACATCTTTTAGCTAGGGAAAAAGAAATCTAAGTCATGGAAAAATTTCAGCATCTTTTAGCTAGGAAAAAAGAAATCTCCATCATGGCAAAATTTCAGCATCTTTTAGCTCGGAAAAAAGAAATCTCCGTCATGGAAAAATTTCAGCATCTTTTAGCTAGGAAAAAAGAAATCTCCATCATGGAAAATTTTCATATCCATACTAGGATTGCAATTAGTGCTCTTATTTACATAATATTTATATTTGTTATTTATTTAGATGCTATTTTAGCTCATCGAAACAACTTAAATTATTATTTATTTTTTCATTTTAATGTTGGCATGTGTGTGTGTGTGTGTGTGTGTGTGTGTGTGTGTGTGTTTTGTTATTATTTGAATTAATCTGAACATTTGTTTGTATTACTTATGGTTTTATAGTTATATTATTTTGTGACACTCTCTTGCATGATGAAAATAATTATTATTTATTGAGGGACTCTCCAATTGAAACAATTTTATTTATTTTTTAGACTTCAAAATATAACTAGTATAACTACACTTATATGTATCAAATACATCAAATACATGAATAGGTGACAAAAACTATATGTTGATCCATCTCGGATCAAAATTAAAATCAACCAGAGTTCACAGAAACAGTTGATAACACCAAATGACTATATGGGAATCGAATATGAGATCTTTATGAACTTCGCACAAGAACGTGTTAATTACACAATTAGTGCATTCATTTAGTTTCTTCACTATTTGGTGGCTCATTTCTGCAAATAAAGTTAAAGCATATTTTTGTGTGTGACATCTAGCGGAGGTTCTCGAGCACATGTAATTACCTACCTAATCTAGTCACAGGTAAACTGGGAGACTACGTTATCCTCAAATACTACTTTTCTAGGCAGCTCCAAAGAATTTGGTTGTACATATGCCCCCTCCATCATATATTTTCTCTCTAGACACTTGCTTTGGCAGAGTATGTGTAGAGACAAAGTTTAGCTCAAGTATCACATCTGATAATTTGTTGTTTAAGAAGATATAATGCCAGTTTCCTGATGTGTAAGCAATGATTTTAAATTCCTCAACATCGAATATTCTATGTATTCAACATCATTTGGACATCATAGCACCAAGGTCCATTGTACATCTTAACCATATTAGCACAGATGTCGATTTAATGTCAATTTTCTTATGTTGGATTCGGCATCACGTTGCTTGTGCGACATTATAAGCTTTTGGATTTTTAATTAAAAAAACATTATATGCTCATATGCATCACTTTCACATCGATTGTACATCAATTTAAGGTCACAAAACTGACATAATATGTCGAAATCTATGGTTTTTCAACAGCCAATGTAACATAGCATATTCAACAAGTAAATAGTTGATGATTCAACATTACTAACTTGGCATTTGACCAACATTTAGCATGTGCTTTTCTGACGTTTGTATAGCATTTTAAACATCAAATTTCAACCCAAAATGTTGAAGTATATGCCTTTAAGAGGCGTGGGAAAAAATTCTTTGATTTTCTTCTACTCAAAGAAACTGACCATTTTGCATCATGTCTACAAACCTCCATCAAAAATAAATTATCGCACGTAAATTTAGAGAGGGTTTAAGGATTTCCCTCAATACCATACAACCTGATATTATAGGGTTGGCCTGTGTATCCTAAAAGTATTATCCCTTTCCTGCAAGGTAATTTTCTGCTTCTATTGCCAAATGCTTAGGTTCCATCTCAATCAACATACCATTAAACCTTCCCACATATGCATATTAGGCTTTGTGAAAATGGAATGGAGCCTTATATTTCCAAAGGCCTAGATACCAACATTGTACTTGGTGTGTCTCCCAGTTTGTATATATTCACGCTACCAACCTTCAAATGCATTATACAAACACAAAGCAAAGGCCATGTAGGAAGTTGTACAAAATATCTTGGTGTTTTTTTATATTTGTCCACCAACGAGCAATTAATATCAAGACAATCAAAGATTTTCCTCTTTTTTAGTGTATAGTAGATGACATACAAAATAAAATTGGCAAAATTTGTTTCTAAGCTTCCTCTCCAATTAGTTATTGAATATCCAAGCCATTTCTTGATAAGGTTCAACCAGTTCACCCCAACATAAACATGGTGTGCCTAAAACATATCTTGTTTAGGTTGTGAAAACCACTTATTTAGGATGTCTAAGCCACCGCCATGTGCACCAAGAAAGCATCTGCCTCAAAAATCTTGAGGAGTTTAATTAGCTCCAAGAGGCACTGCATTCTTTCCAGTGTTAACGATGGGAGAGGCACATGTGTTTTTACTTCCTCTGTCAACCTTACTAGCATGTTCTAAGCATCAAAATGTTCAGCACGCCAATTCATCGCCTATACAAAATCAAGGGCTTCTACCACACACCTAGCCTCAGTTAGCCCTAAAGTCCAATCTGTGCTTTCCTTTCCATCTTACTCTTGCATCTGTGACTGCCACTTACATACAATAGTCCAATGAAAACAGTTATTATTCCAAGACAATGACTTTACAATGTCTCCACAAAAGGGTTCCTCTTTATTCTCTTGGGTGCATGCTTCATGTTCCAATTCTTTGTGCTTCTTCATGCAAATCACAAGTACTTAGATGAATTTTTTACCATTCCCAAAGGATCACAGGAAACACTTACTCCCCCAGATCTTAAAGCGCATGCTTAGATTTTCCACAAATTATTGCTTCATCATTTATCCACCATCATTCAACATTTAATCAAAATTGCATGGCATTGTAAAGTGCAACAATTTGTATATTTTAATATTTGCATGAGAGGCTCGCAAAGATAGAAGGTGAGGTGGTGAGATGTGTTCGCAAGTTCCTCTGCATAGGCACACTAAAATTGTGAAGTGTGGGAGGGTAAGGATATGGAAGATGATGCAATGAGTATCCGCGTCTGCAGGGGAATATGGCGTAGAGATGTAGAGATGTCGAATTACAAATGGTACGGGCCTTCCTCTTGAGTCTCCGCATATGCACAAAAAAATAATGTGGGGTGCAGAAGTGAGAAAAGGGGGTGGGATAAAAGGGGAACATGAAAACCTTCTACATATACATGGAAAAGTAATGCAAATATGTGAAATGCATAAACCAATGGATTAGCACCTTAAAGTAAGTCCTTGTAAATCAAATAAACTTAAGTTATTTCATTAATTTACTAATGAATTAGATTTCCAAAGGAATTTACAAGGAAAAGAAGATGCTTGGAACATCATAAAGGGATTAAGGGATTTTAATGATGGATAAACAAATGGACTTTAATTAAAATACCATCAAAATATCCTTGAAGGTCGGCTAAACTATCTAATATGGCACTTGAAGATAGATCTTATTTGGAAAATCATATTAGGAAACACGTTTTATGCCAGCAATCGCATACATTTTTATTTATATAAAAAAAAATTACATGCACACAATTACATTTTTATTTATTTATATAGTTTATCTTTGGTTCGTAAAGTTGAAAAGTCTAGAAAAATGTGACACCAAATAAATGTGACACCAAATAGACGTTTGTAGAAATTATGGAATTATTCCTGTCGTGGGGGTGATGGTACGTGGATTACCCTACTCCCTATGCATAATGGCCTTATAATTCTAATTGAAGAGCCTTCCTTATTCAGAGCATCTATGTTCTTTATTTTATCGGTGACCAGGCTTTGGGAAAGTCTCATTCTCTTTTATTTAAAAAAAGATGCAAAGTGCTTGCCAAACTTTAGGAGCTCAAGGAACTCGTTGGATATCAATGTAAATAAATAATTGTCATACTCATAATGCACATCGGAATAAAACATGGAAACATTTTGTTTATATCATTATGAAATGAACATGGGACTAAATGGAACAATATTGTATACACCTCAAGAATATAGTGTAGTATAAACAAAGATCACGAGCATGATGGAGATAAGTGAATGTTACATGGCCAGGAGTCGATCTCTCTTCTTGTGGATTGAAGTGGTAAACACTGTAATATGTATCCTAGATATGAATCCAAAAGAATTTGTCAAATCTATAAGCCATGGAGAAACTTAGAGTGATATTAGGAAAACCATAAAATACTACATAAATTTTTGTTTTAACCTATATTATCGTACTCTCTGCTCAAAAAGGAAAATAAACGATATGGATATGAAACTATGTGTCTGTGGGGTACAATGAGATATGATTGAGCTAATGAATATTATATTGCGATGGGACCCTATTGAGATGGATGCATAAATTAACCTTGAAGGTCCCAAGAAAACTAAGAAACACATGATATGCTCTATGGTGCTCTAACGATACAAATAATGGATTCTAATGGAGTCCAATAAATATTTGAAGGAAATAAACTCACCACGCCCTCACACACATAAGCGAATAATGGGGGTGTTGGTAGCGGGATAGCCCACACATGTACTCCCCCTTTCTCCCAAAATTTTATGGATATAAGATGATCTATAAGTTGTCATGGATACTCCACTGGAACAGTCCGTCGCAACGGTTCCCACAACTTGGTTACTTATTTTATTAGCTTGTTTTTATTGAACTCCAAATAATTGGAACTGTAAGAAGAATAACAGGAGAAAATAAGCACACAACCCACGCAATAATAGAATATATCCCCTGGGAAAACCCACTGTGGGGAAAAACCCAACAACAAATGAGGATTGTGCCTTGCTCTTTATGTCAAATTGCAAATACAAAGGAAATGGTGCTCTCTGTGGAGTTACCTATGTCTCTGCAGCCAGAGTGGCTACTACAGGATCTCCTATCTCCTCTGTTATTCTATGATAAGTCCACTCTCATGATGTTTCTCAACTATGGAACAACACAATACATCAAAATAACGGAACCCATTTTCCTTCTAGCGACCCGGTATTTAAGATAGCCCAATAGCCGTCTAGGGTTAATTTTAGGGATTTTGCAAGCCTCAGCTCTAGATTAGGGTTATGGTTTTAGACCTTATAGAATTTTATTGAAATTCCACACGTGCCTAGCTCCACCTGTGTGATAAATGAGAGCTGGCATGGAGTCCACTCGGTGTCATGGTGGTCAACTGGAGAGGTCAACTTGCGAGAGGCATAGATTTTTCATACGAACTTCGATTGAGGAGGTCTTTGGACCGATAGAAATTTCTAGTAGCATACAATCACCTCATGGCCCATTGCGCCAGTGATGGGTTGTTTTACACCAAAAAATCCATCTATACCCTCAAACAATCCATGGAAGATTCTGAACCCCAAATCTGCAAAATGAGACCTACCCATAAAATGGGCCCTACAATCCAATTCATCCAATATTCTTAGCATCAAATATATGAATAGGTGACAAAAACTATATGTTGATCCATCTGTGACCAAAATTAAAATCAACCGGAGTTCACAGAAACAATTGATAACACCAAATGGCTTTATGGGAATCGAATATGAGATCTCTATGGACTTCGCACAAGAACATATAAATATAGGGGGGGAGATTGTTAATGAAGCCAAAGAAGTAGTGGTGCTTATGGAAGGCTTGGGAAAGGGCAGAAATGCTACGAAAAATAGAATAACGTGCAAGGATCTTTCAGGTTCCTTCTTAAAATCCTTTCGTTGGCTAATATAAGAAATTACAAATTTGCATGCTCAAAATTATTCTTAGTTGGTTTGTGAGAATGTTAAAGATAAATATTCAATCCAACACAAAGGGCTTGAAATTGTGTCAATTCAGGAGCTTATGGAATTTTTAATATATCCAACATAATATATATCATAAGTACCACATATGTACTCATTGTGGTAGTTACTCAACACACCCATCATGTCTCGTCATGGTCATACTCATACCCATGCCCATCACATCTCATCATACTTGTAGTATAACTAGTGTATATCAACATATAGTTCAATGTTCTATAATCATTATATGCTTATCATGTCCCAGCATACTTGTAGTATAACTAGACTATCGACATGTAATAATGTATAGTCGTGTATACTGTAATAGCAGTCATAGAGGTCAATATTCTATATTCATTATATGCTTATCATGTCTCAGCACACGGGTATCCATATCCAACATGTATCATCATACCGAACATACCCATCAAGTGCGGCTCATGTAGCTTATCATGACCAAGAATGTGTTGTTCTTAATACATAATTAGTGCATTCATTTTTTTTCACTATTTGGTGGCTCATTTCTGCAAATAAAGTTAAAGCATCTTTTTATGTGTGACATCTAACGAAGGTTCTCGAGCACATGTAATTACCTACCTAATTTAGTCACAGGTAAAATGGGAGACTAAGTTATCCTCAAACAAAAGTAGGCGGTTCCAAAGAATTTGGTTGTACATATGCCCCCTCCATGTGTCACTTTTGGTGAATTTGTCAACAATGGCTCGGAGATGTTGATTGTTCCATCATATATTTTCTCTCTAGACACTTGATTTTGGCAGAGTATGTGTAGAGACAAAGTTTAGCTCAAGTATCACATCTAATAATTTGTTGTTTACAAAAATATAACGTCAGTTTCCTGATGTGTTTAAGCAATGATTTTAAAGCCCTCAACATTGTTTGGACATCATAGCACCAAATTCCATTGTACATCTTAACCATATTAGCACAGATGTCGATTTAATGCCAATTTTATTATGTTGGATTTGACATCATGTTTCTTGTGCGACATTATAACCTTTTGGATTTTTAATCAAAATCGTTTTTCTAGGTTCATATGCATCACTTTGACATCAATTGTATACCAATTTGATGTCGCAAAACCGACATAGTATGTCGAAATCAATGGTTTTTCAACCGCCAACATAGCATGGCATATTCAGCAAGTAAACAGTTGATGATACAACATTACTAACTTGGCATTTGACCAACATTTAGCATATCCTTTTCTGACGTTTATATAGCATTTTAAACATCAAATTTCAACCCCAAATGTTGAAGTATATGACTTTAAGAGGTGTGGGAAAAAATTGTTTGATTTTCTTCTACTCAAAGAAACTGGCCATTTTGCATCATCTCTACAAACCTCCATCAAAAATGAATTATCACACGTAAATTTAGGGAGGATTTAAGGATTTCCCTCAATAGCATACAACCTGATATTATAGGGTTGGCATGTGTATCCTAAAAATTGTCTCCCTTTCCTGCAAGGAAATTTTATGCTTCCATTTCCAAATGCTTAGGTTCCATCTCAATTAACATATCGTTAAACCTTGCCACAAAGGCATATTAGGCTTTGTAAAATGGAATGGAGCCTTATATTTCCAAAGGCCTAGATACCAACATTTTACTTGGTGTGTCTCCTAGTTTGAATATCTTCACGCTACCAACCTTCAAATGCAAAGAAAAAGCCACGTAGGAATCCGTACAAAATATCTTGGAATTTTTTTATATTTGTCCACCAGCGAGTAATTAATATCAAGAAAGCCAAAGATTTTCTTCTTATATAGTGTATAGTAGATGACATACAAAATAAAATTGGAGAAACTTGTTTCTAAGCTTCCTCTCCAATTAGTTATTGAATATCCAACCCATTTCTTGATAAGGTTCAACCAGTTCATCACAACATAAACATGGTGTGCCTCAAAAATATCTTGTTTAGGTTGTGAAAGACACTTATTTAGGATATCTAAGCCACCACCATGTGCACCAAGAAAGCATCAGCCTCAAAAATCTTGAGGAGTTTAATTAGCTTCGAGAGGCGACGCATTCTTTTCAGCATTGATGATGTGAGAGGCACATGTGTTTTTACTTCCTCTATCAACATTGCTACTTTGTGCTAAGCATCAAAATGTTCGGCATGCCAATTCACTGCTTATACAAATTCAAGGGCTTCTACCACACACCTAGCCTCTCTTAGCCCTAAATTCCAATCTTCATTTTCCTTTCCATCTTACTCATGCATCTATGACTGCCACTTACATACAACAGTCCAATGAAAAAAGTTATTATTCCAGGCCAGTGACTTCACAATGTCTCCACAAAAGGGTTCCTCTTTCTTCTCTTGGGTACATGCTTCATGTTCTGATTCTTTGTACTTCTTCATGCAAATCTCAAGTACTTATATGAATGCTTGACCATTCTCAAAGGATCACAGGAAACACTTATACCCCTAGATCTTAAAGCGCATGTTTGGATTTTCCATAAATCATTGTTTCATCATTTATCCACCATAGTTCAACATTTAATCAAAATTGCATGGCATTGTAAAGTGCAACAATTTGTATATTTTGATATTTGCATGAGAGGTTGGCAAAGATAGAAGGTGAGGTGTTGAGATGTGTTAGAAAGTTCCTTTGCATAGGCATACTAAAATTGTGAAGTGTGGGAGGGTAATGATATGAAAGGTGATGCAATGAGTATCTGCCTCTGCATGGGAAGATGGTGTAGAGATATAGAGATGTCGGAGTACAAATGGTGCAGGCCTTCCTCTTGAGTCTCCGCATATGCACAAAAAAATAATGTGGGGCGCGGAAGTGAGAAAAGGGGGTGGGATAAAATGGGGACATGAAAACCTTCTACATCTACATGGAAAAGTAATGCAAATATGTGAAATGCATAACCCAATGGATTACCACCTTAAAGTAAGGCCTTGTGAATCAAATAAACTTTATTTATTTCATTAATTTAATAATATTAAATTTCCAAAGGAATTTCCAAGGAAAAGAAGATACTTGGAACATCATAAAACGATTAAGGGATTTTAATGATGGATAAAAAATGGATTTTAATTAAAATACCATCAAAATATCCTTGAATGTCGACTAAACTAACTAATATGGCACTTGAAGTCTCAACAACATGCATGGTTATTATGGCTTCACACCATCTTGAAACCGATGTTAGAACCAACTTTAGTATTTACATGGTGTTTAGATATGGAGGTCTCCCATTAAATAAGAGACTATTGTACTTAGGTGTATATAATAACCAATGGATTAAAATCACACTGCATGGTAGTTGATCTACAATCATAATACTTATACCCTATACCTAAATATAAGAACTTCAAGAAACAATAATTAAAACCATAGATCTAGATAAACCAAACGCATTGTATGGAAGGTTCAAGCATGTAAATATTGCATATCAAGACGCCATATAATTCTAGAAACAAACAATGAACAAATCTAAGAAGACAAGAATCTCAATATCATATCAACATGCTGAAGTTGTAACAACCTCGGTAATAAGTAGATCGCAACTCCATGAAAAGAGAGATCTAAAAAAATCATGACAACATACTAAATCCAAATATCCCAACATCAAGAAGATAGATCTTATTTGGAAAATCATATTAGGAAACACACTTTATGCCAGCAATCGCATACATTTTTATTTATATAAAATAAATATTACATTTACACAACTTCTCACAATCTCACAAAGAAGAAGGGATCCTCCAACTATCACAGTACTCTTTCTACTCTCTACTAAAGAAAAAAATCAAAGCAGTATCGATTTGAAGTTATGTGCTCCTGCTTCCTTTTATAGAGTAAGGGAAGAAGTGAAAACCCTACACTAGGTCCACAATTGAGGATGGATCCAAAAGTGGAGCACTCCACCTTGATAAGGTCCACTCTAACCAACTCATGTTCCCTCCCAATAGCGTCTTCCCCCAATAGGGTCAAACTTGTACCTAAGAGAATGTGGCATTACTCCAATAGTGCGCCTCACTTATGCTAAGGGTGGAAATTACATGACAACTCATGACAAGCATGTTTTCCATGTAACTGACTCAAGTAATGTGGAAGAGGTAGGTACGTCCCCGCATTTCCCAAGCACCCTCACCACATATTTTATGCGATACTGCATATTTTGATGCAACAACTTGATTAGTGGCCCTCATGGTCCAAGTAACTCAAAGTGTTAAAAAAATAGATGAAAAGGGGTCGTGACACAATGCTCCCTCATGACACTATTTGGGCTTCTAATATGTCCGTCTCATAGCAGAAATAAAACACTCTATAAGAAATAGGTAAAATAACACTCCCTCTTTGCAAGGGAAATGGTATGCATCACACTAAACTTCTTCCTCTAGATCAAAAAAATCCCCTTTTCTATTGGCATTGTCAAAATATTGAAAACCTACAATAAATGAGTATCTCACCCATGGATATCAAACCCCTTATAATGGGAGAAAAAATATCATCAAAGTCAACTCCATGTTTTGGATAATCATGTACCAACAAATATAGGCATGGGATTTTCCATGATCCCGTCAGCAACATGTATGAAATCAATCACCGATTTCTAGTAGGATTTCAAACTCTCTCAAACACCATTAATCTTGAGACCAAAGTTGTACCCCTTTATCATGGTATATTTCAATAAATTCTCTGCATCTTCCTCCTCAAATTTGGAAATATCTATCTCAAGAATGGAAGACATTAATACAACGTAAGAAGGAATCTTTTTGGGTGGATAACTCCCCCAAAAAGCAGAATTTGGACTCCCACCTGATCTTGTGCATCTCGTGGTGCCCTAGTAATCCATNATATATATATATATTAAATATCAATATTAATTATTAATATTAATATATATTGATATTAATAATTAATAATTAATAAATGGTTATTAGTAAACTATTCTAAAATGGCGCATACTTTCGTGGATGGTATCCAAAGTGCCTTTACAATTAATATATATATGGCACTCACCTTTTAATCTTTTTATCTATCAATTTATTCATATTTTATTATCTACGGATATGTGGGTTATTTCAGAAATTACTTAATTGAGAATATCCAACTATGGATGTTACATCTAATGTGTCCCTCTCGTAGCAGAAATCAAACACTCTATAAGAAATAGGTAAAATAACACTCCCTCTTTGCAAGGGAAATGGTCTACATCACACTAAGCTTCTTCCTCTAAATCAAAAAAATCCCCTTTTTCTGGTGGCGTTGTCGAAATATTGAAAACCTACAATAAATGAGTATCTCACCCATGGATATCAAACCCCTTATAATGGGAGAAAAATATCATCAAAGTCAACTCCATGTTTTGGATAATCATGTACCAACAAATATGGGCATGGGATTTTCCATGATCCCATCAGCAACATGTATGAAATCAATCACCGATTTCTAGTAGGATTTCAAACTCTCTCAAACACCATTAATATTGAGACCAAAGTTGTACCCCTTTATCATGGTATATTTCCATAAATTCTCTGCATCTTCCTCCTCAAATTTGGAAATATCTATCTCAAGAATGGAATACATTAGTACAACGTAAGAAGGAATCTTTTTGGGTGGATAGCTCCCCCAAAAAGCAGAATTTGGACTCCCACCTGATCTTTTGCATCTCACGGTGCCCGAGTAATCCATATCAACTTCCTGTCTTAAATTGAGAGTAATGAGGACGTTCTTCCTTCATTGGAACCTTGCTTATATAAATCTGACGTTTCATCTGTATTCACATCAAAAACTAGGATGACGAGCTTTTCTCTTTCCTCAATCTCCGTCAGAAGGTGTAGTTACCTTTTGGACCTCCCATCCTTATCAACAGAATACTCCATTCACTAATAACACCATTAGGCTCATATTTTACAAAGCTGGTGCTTTTGCATATATAGCATGATTACGAAATCATGAGCCTGGACACAAAATAAAATTGTGTGCATCGACTCTAACACTCGAGGAGGATTTTGTTGCACATTTCACTACATGAAAGCCAGTTTCAATGGGATTTGAAGATCCCCTACATGATGTTTGGGGATAAGCAGAATGTTTACAACAAAAACATGAATAATACTAGAACGGAATGAAAAAATGCTTGTTTTTTTGGTGGAAATATAATATTATACAATACTCTACCTACTTGTAGTACAAATCAAAAGGAAAGAGATGCCGACATTGGAGACACTAGTGATAGCGCCTATATTAAGCAGTGTATTGACACCTTAGAATATGTTAGCATTGAAAGTGTATGCATGGCCAACAACACGTTTGAAATAGCAAAGGTAAAGGTAAAGTGAGGCTTGAAGGTGGAGTTATCAATGACGTCGTGTTTGTACCTAATTCTAAAATAATATAATTTCTTGTGTTCGTGTTAAAAATAAGGCTATAAGAACGATTTGTGGAAAGAATAGTGAAAAAGTAGCTTGAAGCAATGCAATGGCTTCCCCTATCCAAAATCCACCTTGAGGGGGCATGTCGGCCCAGGATGGGAAACCATGTTACTGGGAGGAATGGAACCCTTTTTTAGGGGATAGCATCTCCCTACTTTCAATGACCTAGAAATCCCCCTTTGACGTTGCTACGAAATTGTTAAAATGTTACTTCTATATATTCTGAGACTATGCATGTAATATCAGTTTAAATTTGGCTGGTAATGTTGATAATTCTAGCAAAATGTGGCATCATGGAGATGTATGCATGCATTATGGAATCATTAATCCTATGTGGGGTGGGGGAATGGAACATGGATCACCCCTATTCCAACTACACATACATTATATTAGGATTGCATGCGTAAAGATAAACATATTGACTAGTTTGAAACAACAAAAGGCTTAAATATATGGATAAACGAACAATACAGCCTATGCATAATTTGGACTTATAATTTTAACTCGAGAACCTTCCTTATTTAGAGCAATTTATGTTCTTAATTTTATTGCTGACCCCTTCAAGAAACCGCAATTCTCTTTTGTTAAAAGAAATATGTAAAGCAATTGCCAAACTTTGGGAGCCCAAGGAACTTGTCGAATATCAACATAAATAAATAATTATCCTACTCACAATGCACATTGGAATAAAATATGGCAACGTTATGTTTATCTAATTATGAAATGAACATGGGATCAAACGGGACTATATTGTATACACCTCGAGAATATAGTGTGGATATAGTGTAGTATAAACAAAGAACACGACCATGATGGAGACAGGTGCATGCTACATGGCTATGCGTCGAGCTCTCTTCTTTGGATCAAAGTGGTGAACACTATAATATATATTATGGATACGACTCCAATAGGTTTTTTCAAAGCTATATGCCATGGAGAAACTTGTAGTGGTATTAGGAAAACCATAAAATACTTTTGAGATTTTTATTGGAACCTATATCATCATACTCTCGATGGCAAAAAAGAAAAGGACTAGATATGAAACTATGTACCAATGGTGTACAATGAGAAAAGATAAGTGTTTGGGAGATAGGATTGAACTAATAAAAATATTATTATGTCCCCATATTGACACTGATGTAGAATTTAACCTTTGTAGTCCCAAGAAAAGTAATCTGCTACCTTTGCTTTGACTACTGGAGTCTGATATAGTTTTCAAAAATCCCAAGTGCGTTCAAGCTACCAAGAAGGCATGTGGTATCGTCGGTACTCCTTAAATTTTTTAAACGGTAGTACTGCTTGTACAATTATGTGTACCCAAATACACAAAAACAAATGGTGAGTAATATTTACCAACTTTTTGTTCCCACTACACAAATATTACTTATCATGGGTGGGATTTCAATATTTGTTTGAAAATTATTAATCGAATGTAGTATATGGTATTCTTTTTTTCTTTTCTTTTTTCCTTGGAAAAATAGCTTTATACCATTTGGCCTACCACTTTGAAACCACCTTTCCTCCTAGTATATTATGATGACTTTCCCTTGAATTTTAATCCATTTATGTTAATGTTATTTTGTGGCACACTTCCCACTTACATTTATGTTTACAATGCTCTAGAGAGAATTATTAACATTGCATTTTTTCTTTTCTTTTTTCACAATGAAAAATATGCTTCTTGATATTCACTTAGAATCAACGAGAGCAATAGCTATTACATCTTTTAGCTTGTGAAAAAGAAATCTTAGCCATGGCAAAATTTCAGCATCTTTTCACTAGGAAAAAAGAAATCTTAGTCATGGCAAAATTTCAGCATCATTTAGCTAGGAAAAAATAAATCTCCATCATGGAAAATTTTCTAATCCATACTAGGATTGCAATTAGTGCTCTTATTTACATAATATTTATATTTGTTATTTATTTAGATTCTATTTTAGCTAATCCAAACACTTAAATTATTATTTATGTTTCCATATTTAATGTTGACATATATATATGTATGTATGTATGTTTTGTTATTATTTGAATTAATCTAGAAACATTTGTTTATATTATTTATGGTTTGATAGTTATATTATATAGTGACACTTTCTTGCATGATGAAAATAATTATTATTTATTCAAGGACTCTTCAAATTGGAATTATTTTATTTATTTTTTAGACTTCAAAATATAACTAATATAACTACACTTATATGTGTAATTTTAACAGTTTATTATTTATATATATGCCATTGTAATTTCAACCAAAACATTTATTACTTATTATAAATCCTTTTAACTTATAAGTCCAATGCAATGCAGTTAGTGGTTTTGATGTTTATTTTCAAAGTAGGCCCTCCAAAAAAACCTCAACGAGATATGTGATATCCCCACATAATATATATGCTATGCACAAAGAAAATATTGAAACTCCAATGAGGTTTTATTGCATACTATCAAAGTAGGCCCTTCCTTAATATAATAATAATAATAATAAAGCTTTCAACAAAACATGTCAGCTGCATCTGAAATATGAATACAATAACCATATAACATATAAATACTGTATAGGGTTAGAGGCACAGGAATTTCAATGGTATATGGCATATGGTATGGCTTACAATACATATAAGTGCGACATTACAAAGCACAAAACCCTATTGAATATTAATAATATGCAGCATAAACACAGCCTTGAATTTTAAAAGTTTATTATTTATTTACATGTCATTATAATTTTAACCAAAACATTTATTATTTATTATAAATCTTTTTAACTTATAAGTCCAATGCATTAATGCAATTAACTATTTTGTTGTTTATTTTAAAAGCAGGCCATCCAAAAAAACCCTCAACCACATATTTGAAATCCCCACATAACATATATGCTAGACACGAAGAAAAGATTGGGACTTCAATGGAACTACTAGTTTCATTGTATACATAAGCCCTTTCGTAATAAAAATAAAACTTTCTGAAATACATGTGAAATAGGAACATAAGAACCAATATAACATATATATACTGTAGGGTTACAGGCACTCGAATTTCAAGGGTATATGGTATGTCTTACATTAAATATAGTCGTTGCATCACAAAGCACAAAACCCTATTGAATATTATTAATATGCAGCATAAACACAGCGTGCACTTATTCAAACCAAAACCAAAACGTCTGGACGCCAATATCATTTTCATTTTGTCTCCAAGTTGGTTCAAAAGCCCCAAACAAAACTATGCCTATTGCAGCAGTGTAGAGTAAAGGAGGACTAGTTTATAGAAGCTCAAAATACTTGGCGGGAGAGGATAGGGCGCAAAAGGTAAACGACGATGCTTAGCCCTGGATGAGGGGAACAGAGTGAAGGGGATTAGTCATTTCACAAGACAGTTTAAGGACCTCGGACAGATCAACAAGATGTTCAGTATGAGGAACCCACTGAAAATGATGAAGCAACTTAGCCACCCAGAGGTTGATATTGGCAAGGCCCAGAGACTTCCCAAGGAAGACTCGGCGACCAGCACCGAAAGGGGCAAGCCTCAAATCTTTCCCCCTTACATCTACATTTTCCCTGCCCTCCGATGGGACAAACCTCTCAGGACTAAAATCGTGAGGAGAATCCAAGATCTGGGGGTCGTGAGAAATCGACCACATATTCACCATGGTCATGGTACCCTTTGGAACACATATTCCATCTGTTACAGTAACATCCTTAGTTGACAGATGGGCCCAGGATAGGAGGGGACCAGGCGGATGCATTCTCAACTTCTCCTTCACCACTGCTTGGAGATACGGGAGCTTTGGAATATCCTCGTCCCTCACGCTTTAGTCGTGCCCTACTACTTCGTCCAACTCTGTGTGAGCTCTCTTCTGAGCTTCAGGATTCAACACCAGTTCAGCCATGGTCCACTCTGTGAGAAAAGCCGTTGTGTCTGTACCACGAAAAATCATCTCTGGACATACACAAACTCAAAGTTAATGTAACGGTAAAGCAATTCAAAAACTAAAAATTCACAGCCACCACTTCTATCCTCAGTAAACCTCCAACTACAGTACACTGAGTACGAAATTAATACCCACCCAAATAACAGTGATCATATTCTCCTCATCCAGTTTATCCTCTCCTTGCAAGGAGAGAAGGACGTCAACAAAATCAGAATCAGATTCGGCACTTTCCTTAGGTGGGATCCGTCGGTCCTCTTCGATGATCTCTCTGACGAAACTTGTCACACGTGGCACTAGCCGAGAGCAGAGAACATGGATTTGAAGAGGGTCAAGCATCCGCAGTCTGGGGAGATGATCAGCCCAGTTGAACGCTCCTAAGAGTTGGAACCCCTCATCGACCATCTCTCGCAGGTTCTTCACTTCTTCGCTCTGAGAACCCATATCGAATCTCCTGCCAAATACACTTCCCATGATATTGTTTAGCGCAACGCCTTGCAGGTGTGGTCTAAGCCTAACAACCGCATTAGGCTAATACGCGTTTTCAATATCTACAATCATTCGGGCAGCGTCGGCCTAGCAGCCAGCTTCGTGGGTCGTGGTTCGCCGCAGGGCAAAGAGATGAGCAAAAGAGATTCTCTGCAGTAGCCTCCAGTAGTTGTCGTTCGGTGCGAATCCAATGGCCCTCCCAAACAACAACTGCATGTCAATTTCTTGAGGGGTCTGTTAGCGAAGTGAGGGGAGCTTAGCATCTCTCTGGCCACCTCCGGATCGGATGAAATAACAACGGGCGTGGAGCCTAAGCTAAATGCCATAAGCTTCTTGGCGTCATAAAGGCGGCTCAGATATTCGAGCTTGCGGTGGGAAAGACCCACGCTCATGTCCATCAAAATTCCGATGATCGGCATGTCATAGCCACACTTTGCAAGCGCTCTTGACTTGCCGAAGGTGGTGTACGGCACTACCCGAAAGTTTGTTGAGGGCATGGCCAACTCAACAACTCTCCGGTAGACTATGTCTTAACCTGTGGAATTCATTTATATTATAACACTTAAATTCTTAGCAATTTAACTTTGGCACATTAGCCTTATTGCGCATTCAACACATAGACAAAAATGAAGAAAAGATACAGCAGCGATAAAAGACACCAAGAGATAAGTGTGGGTTGCCCAACTGGAAGAGCCCAAAGATTTTATAAAAGAGAAAACTGTTTACATCAATGGAGTTGCCTAAGGCAAAGCTCCAGGTGCAAACACACTAGCCACTACACCCAAAAATAAAAGAGATTACAAGTGCACAAGACTACCCCTAGATTAGGCGACCAGTCATTGTGTCTTCTTGACTTGTTGCTCCCCCTCTTCGTTTCCATCTTGATGATCTTTGGTCATAATGCCTTAGCTTTATTTATATGAGGTGAGCACTACTTAAGTGGACTCATGCTCAGCTTGATTGCCGCCCACGCTACTCTGTCGATCTGCGCACTAAGGTGAAGTGTAAATCAAGTAATGTGGTGAAGTGCTCTAAGGTGTCGTGCTAAGGGGTGAGCGCCCAAAACAAAAGTGGGTCGTGCACACCCTTCTTTAGCGCTCACGTCCAATGCTTCGTTCGTTCGTTTGTCCAAGCGCCCGCACTCTCGCAACCACCTGCCACCTTGTCGATGTCGTGTCTCGCCCGTTCTCTTCCCTTCTCTTATGAGCCCATCCAATGCACAAACTCCCATTCACTTAGGCTTTCGCGGAGGTGTGCCAAAGTGTGCCCCGCACCAAGGTGTCATCCCAAGGGGTGCGCCCACCTCCTAACGCATCCCAGCAGTGCGCTTAGCGCTCTTAAGTGGTCGTCGCGATGGGGCCATAACAAGATTCCCCACCCGACTTGCCATCGTCCCGGTGACGTGACTTCCATGGATTCCGCCGTGGAGGTAAACCATGCACTGCCCGAAACACCTTGACCAAGTCTTCTGCCTTCCATAGTACATTCTTCCACTCCCAGTTGTTTTCTTCCTCCAACAAGCCTTGCCACTTGACAAAGTATTCCATCTGTGAATCTTTGCCTCACCAATTGAACCTGTGTCACAAGATAGCCTCCACCTCCCGATCTGGTCTATCCATAATCATCGCAGAAGCTCTAGTAGGAACATGTCTTTCTGGTTCATCTGCATCAACTCTACATCGTTTTAACTGGCTCACATGAAAAACTGGGTGATATGCCTAAAGATGTTCAAGAAGCCTGAGTTTGTAAGCCACCTTGCCTACCTTCTCCAGAATTTCAAACGGTCTGTCATATTTCCACACCAAAGAGCTTGCCAAGCCCTTTGGAGGAACGAACTGTTCTTTGCCAAGTCTGAGAAGTACCTTTTCTCCCACGTGAAACTCTTCATGTCTGTGTTTCCTGTCATCCCACTTTTTTGATCTCTCAACAGCTCCTTCCAAATGAGCCTTAGCCATTTTCAATCTGTCTTTCCATGCCAACATAAATTCTACCGTAGTTGGACTAGGCCTAACCTCACATGTCGCAAAAACCTGCAGAGCCAACAGTTTTTTCCCCGTCGCCAACTCGAATGGACTATAACCCGTCGCAGAACTTATAAGCATATTGTAACTGAACTAAGTTGCGTCCAATAGCTCCGGCCAATTCTTCTGATCAACCTGTAGATAGTGCCTCAAGTAGCTTTCCAGCATCACGTTAACTCTCTCTGTCTGTCCATCTGTTTCTAGATGAAATCTCAAACTCCTGAGAAACTACGTCCCAAGCAGCTTGAACAACGTAGGCCAAAACTTTCTTGTGAACCGCGCATCCCGATCCGACACTATGTTCAATGGTAAGCCCCAGTACTTAACCACATGTCTAAAAATAACTTCGCCACATCCGCAACTTTGCATTGTGACTTCATCGGCACAAAGGTAGCATACTTGGAGAACCGATCAACCACCATGAAGATCCCATTGAACCCATACTCTTCCGATAGTTGTGTGATGAAGTCCATTGAGACACTAACCCAAGGTCTCTCCAGCACCGACAATGGTTGCATCAAGCCCGCTTTCTTCTGCGAACTTGACTTGTCTTGCTGACAAATAAGACAAGTACAAATGTATTCTTCAACATCCTGACGAAGATGTTTCCAATAGAAACTCTTCTCAACCAACGCACGCGTTCTATGCTACCCTGGGTGTCCTACCCAAACTGAATCATGGCACTCCTTCAATAACTCTTTCCTAAGTTGTGAAGTCTTTGGCACATACAACTGCTCGTCATAGTAAAGCAGCCCATCTTTCTCTTTGAATTGGGTCGTTTCTCCTCTCTTGATTTGCGCCAAAATGCTAAAGGCCGTAGGGTCCTCCCTAAAATTCTCCCTAATCAGCAACCGCAAATCAAAAACAACCTGCACCATCAGCTCAAGCGACTGCTCACTAAATGTTACTAATTGATCCTTCCTACTCAATGCATCCGCAACAGCGTTCAACCTGCCCGGCCTATACTCCAAAATCATATCAAACTCTGCCAAAAAGTCTTGCCACCTTGCTTGCTTCGGTGAGATCTTAGGCTGCGTGGCAAAATAACTTGTTGCTATGTTTTCCGTTTTCACAACGAACGATTTTCCCAACAAGTAGCGTTGCCACGTCCTTAAGAAATGTACAACAAATGTCATCTCTTTCTCATGAACCAGATATATCCTCCCGCATTCCTGGAGCTTGTGGCTCTCATATTCAACTGGATGTCCCTCTTGCATCAGTACACCTTCGATAGCAAAGTCTCACGCATCCGTTTGGACTTCAAAGTCAGGCAGCCGTAAAATTGGTGCAATTGCAAGCCTGCGTTTTAGCTCATCAAACGTAGCTTGACACCTTTCCGTTTAAAATTTAAATTTAAGACAATAATTTAAGACATCCACTTAAAGACGATATTTAAGACAATACACAATTTTCTTTTTGTCTTTTTACCCACTTAAAGACGATATTTAAGACAATACACAATTTTCTTTTTGCCTTAAGTTGAGACAATTTACAAAATTATTGTCTCAAATATTGTCTTAATACCCCTTTGTATGTAGTAGTGGCAGGAAAATAGAAGAGAGCAATGTTGTGCGTGGAGATGAGAATATTGATCATGTGAATTTATAGTTTGTATGGTTATCTCCAATAACACAAATCCCCAAGAAAAAAGGAAAAAAGAACCTGAATCATAATTTGTTCACACTATACAAATTATTGACAAAGTTTTATGGGTTGTGAAGTCCAAATTGTGAGAGCTTTAACCATGTTCCGTTCCAAGCTTCCTTGGTTCACATTTGCATTTTTGGCCAGGTTTTATGCACTGCCAAATTCAAAATGTCAGAGCTTGTAAAAATCAATTATGAAAAAATATCATAATATGGATTATGAAAGAAAAAATAATATAATATGAATTATGAATTATTATGAAAAAATGGCATTCACTATTGACGAAAAATAACATGAATGGTTAATTAAAAATTTGTGTTGTTAATTATTTTAATTAATTAATGTTAGAAATTACATCAAAATTTGTGTTAAATTAGACGATTTTATAATCAAAGGATTTACCTCTATTGGAGTTAGAGTGAGGCTCAATATAGACTTTGGTCAACCTTGGCCAACTTCGAATCCAAGATTCTTTTCGTAGAATGGGGTTCCAACAAGGCATTCCATAAGAGACCCTTGAAAAGTTAAAAAATGGTGATTTCCTTTTTCTTGAATTAACAACTACAATCACATCCATCTTTTCCAACAACACCCCAAATCACGATGGACGATCAGGATACAACAAAACAATAAAGGGCAGGTGGAGTAGTACCATGTGAATTTCTAGTGTTTTCCGGAGGGATCTATTACCAATCATAAATATTAGAACTCCATAAAATTAAACAAAATTGAAACCTTAGTGTTGACTATATGAATTAATAAATATCGCATCATGAGCATGCTCAGACTTGGCCAACACATAATCTGAATATTTTCCGTGTCGATTCAGGTTGGAATATGCCATGGTCCTATGGGGTTGGACCGCCAAGGTGTTGTCCCTAGAAAAATGAAAAGGACAAGATGTTAAGATAAATTAAAAATAATATATATACTTCATAAGAGAATTGTACCATTTATTAATTTAACTACTTGAATTAATCAATGTTGCATCTATCATCATGCCAAACTTGGCCAACCTATAATCCATTGACCTTCAAGCATGCCACGCCAAGACATGATTAGAAGATTGTAGTGGTAAATGTTAATCATTTGTGTTCCATATAAAATAGTGTGAGATTTGTCCATCTTGTAATCTATGGCTATATGTGGGTTCATGCCATGCCAAACACTGCAAGGTCCCTAAACAAATGAACACCATAACAAATTATCATAACTTAAAAAATAGTATACATTTATCTAGAGAAAAAATACATGTTTGTTCTATTGATTCAAAAACACTACAAGAGCATTGTATACATATTTACCTAGCAAAGGAGGTTTCACCACTGCTAGTAGGGATATAATAATGTTGTTTTGTCCCAAACCCACTCAGTGATTGTTTCCCTCCCTACAGAAGCCTAACAAACTGTTAATGGGGTAACATGTGGCTATTACTAGAACCAAAAGGCTCTTAATACAAAAAATGGCATGTACCAAAGGCTCTAGGGTACCAAAAAGAAGGCTCGAGGCCAACAGGAAACCCTCCACCTGAGTGGAGGATCCTAAATACAAAGTCTTAAACTTTCTGAAAGGGGATCCTCAGGTTCGGTAGCTCAACAGAGAATGTACCAAAGGAATAGAAGACTTGTGCTTACCAACACCGAGAACACCCGAACCATGACGCAGAGAGGAAGACAAAACAAAAAAAAAGGAAAATAGCTTAAATCAATCAGAGAAGGAACGGTTTTGTCTCTAACATCCGCACAATCCACCACACCATCATCAGGTGAATTTAAGTGGGATGGTGAAGATGCGAAGAGTCCTTAACAAGGATGAGAGAAGGAAATGTCCTTGGCATATGTGTGTGAAGGATAAGACTCTGGGGCCCTTGACGAAGACTGAAGAGGATGAGAGGAGACAACAACCAGATGCCTCTACTCCGCAACCGCTCCATCCATCAAAACACCATGCCCCATTCTAACATCAAGGACCTCCACCCCCACCTTTCGTCCCTCAATAGAAATATACACTCTATATACTCCAAATATATGACAGAGAAAGGCCACCCACTACATTCATCACCCCCATTTCAGAACACCCAGTGAGAGAAGGATTAAAAGACTCCACAGCCATAGAAACCACCGACAAGACTAAATTTTTCGATGTTCATCCATCAAACCCAAGACCACAATCCAATGAAGAAGAAACAGGAGGCGTAGGCCCACCTAAATGATGTGAATCCAATGGACCTCCCTCTTAATTTATTGAGTGTGGGAAAATATGTTTCCAAATATTTTAATCCTGGAGATGGGAGGGGAGGGGTGGGACATCGAACTATTTCCACCTATGGGAATTGAATGCGAAATCTATGTGGACTTCGCACAAGAACATATGCTGAACAAGCTAACCCTTTGGGATTGTTCTTTTTCTAAGTAAATAATCCCCCCAACCTCTCGCACATAAGAGAACAATCATGGATGCATGTACCTTATGAGCACCATTCTACATATTCCCCCCTCCTCCCTAAGTTTCTAGATGGAGGGAATTATTAACCATCGGCTGGAATAATAGTCAGTCACCCTAGAAGGCTCGGTAGAAAACGATCCCATGACTTACTGGGCATTACACCTTAGCATAATTTAAGGTTGAACAAATTGAGTTATCCCTTGGGGACACACACACACACACACACTACATGATAACCCCACAACTTGGGTTGATTGGTGAGAAAATCCAATGGGAAGTCCATAGATCTCTTGGGATCCATTCCCGTATGGTCCTTTGGCGTTACTAGTGTCCTGTGTTTTTGGCAGTTGATCTACCATCCATCTGGAAATTCGAAAGAAGATGGAGGTGTTTATCCATGAATTTATTTCTTCGAAAAAATATAAATAGTGCTTGAGGTTGAAACTTATCTATATGTTAATCTCAATATTTTCCAAAAACATAAAAGTCATCAAAGTATTTATTAGTGTTAACATTTTACAATTTTTTTTTACTACTACAATAAAAAGGTCATAATCTAACACATGTAATCAATTTTATTAATTTTGATGCACTTATGAGACACACGATGATGGCCAATGCACTTAAGAGGTGCACCATAAGAGATGCACATAAGAGGTGCACCATAAGAGATGCACACAATAGGTGCACCATAAGAAACTCACATAAGTGACGCCCGATAAACAAACGCATAAGCGTCGTACCTAAGCATCACACCATACATGGAACACATAAGAGACACACCTAAGCATCAATTCACTCATATGATAATATCAAGTTGTGCACATAAGAGCCTATGCACCATAGTAAGTGGCACGCATAAGAGATGCATGATAACTATTGACACATAAGAAATGCACCATAACTAGCAACATAGATGAGAAAGGCAATGTAAGTGACATGCCATAAGAGACACGCGCAAGAAATGAACTTAAGTGACACCCATAATCTATGCACCATAAGTGATACACATAATCCATGCACTTAAGCGTCTATGCACTCAAAATACGCACATAAGTGACAAAGCAACATAGTAGGTGAAAATAATAATCTATGCAGCATGACTAGTGACACATAATCTGGTCACTTACGTGGGGCAGGTAAGCAGTGCGCCATAGCTAGCGACACATAAGAAAAATACTTAATAGATGCACTTATCTGACGCACTTAAGCAACAATTGAGGAACTACAAACGACACAACACAAGTAATGCATTGTAAGTGACACACTTAAGATATGGAATCGAGCAATTCACAAAAGGGATGGCACTCCATATCAAGGAACAAACATTTAAGCCACCCACTCATGTGCCATAAGCGATGCACTTAAGCATTTCACCATCTGAGGTAGTACACCATAAACGACACATGTAGGAAACATGTCATTATAAGAAATACGCATACATAATGGTAGCAATCGGAAGCGATCCCTAAGAATATATGTATGGAACTAATGCCATCTATTCTTCAAACCCCAACCATAACAAGAGGTCGATGTCTTTATTGATGGAGATGCTCAAAAGAAATTTAAACACGAGAAGGTGAAGAGACTATAAGCTAGAATGCCAAGAAACGGTTGCACCAAATTGAAAAAGAGATAGTCAACTTCTTAGCTCCATAACTACTACATACCAACTCAGGTTTGGGATAACAACAACTCATTGTAAGTTTCTGGTGAGAAACAAAAGAATTGAGATGAAAATAAGGATTTCGGGGCATTAGGATGGGATGTTGGAAGCAAAAACAAGAATAACAGTTGAACTAAATGAATAACACTCACCATAAGTGATGCACTTATGAGACACATGGTGATGGCCAATGCACTTAAGAGGTGCACTGTAAGAGATGCACATAAGAGGTGCACCGTAAGAGACGCACACAATAGGTGCACCATAAGAAACGCACATAAGTGACGCCCAATAAACAAACACATAAGCGTCATACCTAAGCGACACACATTATCCATGCTCCATAAGCATCACACCATACATGGAACACATAAGAGACACACCTAAGCATCAATTCACGCATGTGATAGTATCAAGTTGTGCACATAAGAGGCTATGCACCATAGTAAGTGGCACGCATAAGAGATGCATCATAACTATCGACACATAAGCAATGCACCATAACTAGCAACATAGAAGAGAAAGGCAATGTGAGTGACATGCCGTAAGAGACACGTGCAAGAAATGCACTTAAGTGACACCCACAATATATGCATCGTAAGTGATACACATAATCCACGCACTTAAGTGTATATGCACTCAAAATACGCACATAAGTGACAAAGAAACATAGTAGGTGAAAATCTTAATCTATGCACCATGACTAGTGACACAGAAGCTGCGCACTTACATGGCTCATGTAATCAATGTACCATAGCTAGAGACACATAAGAAAAATGCTTAATAGATGCACTTATGTGAGGCACTTAAGAAACAATCAAGGAACTTCAAACGACACAACACAAGTAACGCATTGTAAGTGACAAACTTAAGATATGGAATCGAGCAATTCACAGAAGGGATGGCACGCCATATGAAGGAACAAACATTTAAGCCACCCACTCATGTGCCATAAGTGATGCACTTAAGCATTTCACCATCTGAGGTAGCGCACCATAAACGACACACGTAGGAACACACCATTATAAGAAATGTGCATACATAATGGTAGCAATTGGAAGCAATCCCTGAGAATATATGTATGGAACTACTATCATCTATTCTCCAAACCCCAACCCTAACAAGAGGTCGATGTCCTTATTAATGGAGATGTTCAAAAGAAATGTAAACACAAGAAGGTGAAGAGACTATAAACTAGAATTCCAAGAAATGGGTGCGTTGAATTGAAAAAGAGATAGTCAACTTCTCAGATCCATAACTATTACATACCAACTTGGGTTCGGGAGAACAACAACTCATTGTAAGTTGCTGGTGAGAAACAAAAGAATTGAGATGAAAATAAGGAAGTCAAGGCATTGGGATGGGATGTTGGAAGCAAAAACAAGAATAACACTCGAACTTAATGAAAAAATGCTTTATTTTTCTAGAATAATAGCATTTTGCACTGCTCTACCTACTTGTATTAAAAATCAAAGGAAGGAACTGTCGACACTAGAGATAGCACCCATATTAAGCAGTGTACTGACACCTTAGATTAAGTTAACATTGAAAGTGTATGCAGTGACAATAACACCTCTATAAATAACATAGGTAAAGGAAAAGTGAGGCTTGAAGGTTGAGCTATCAATGACGCCATGTTTGTATTTGATTTTAATAAGAATGCAATTTCCCTTGTTCATGCCGAAAAGTAACACTATAAAAATTATTTGCGAAAATAATAGTGAAAACTATCTCAAATCAACGGCAATGGAATTGCCTCGATGATGCCTCCTTTGCAAGTTTACATTGTCGATTCTTCACCGCCTATCAAGAGGTGGGACATTGTGTTGCACATAACGGTGTGTTACCTCCACCCTCATCACGGACATTGAGGACAACCTTGAAGTATTCGCAACGAGATTGACTCAAGGATGACTCCCTTATCATTTTGATGTGACGGGTATCTGCCACCTATCAATTTGTGGGGCATCATTTTGTGCTTAATGGAATGTGACCTCCAACTTGACTTAGCGACCATGATGGCTTCCACACTATCCGAAACCCCCCTCGAGGGGACATGTCGGCCCAATATGGGAAACCATGTTACTTGGAGGAATGGAACCCTGGTCGGGGGGGTAACATATCCCTACTTTCAACAGCCTAGAAACCCTCTTTTGACACTGCTACGAAATTGTAAAAATCATGACTTTTATATATTGATAGGTCTATGTACGTGATAATAGTTTATCTTTGGTTCATAAAGTTGAAAAGTCTAGAAAAATGTGACGCCAAATAGACGTATGCACGAATTATGGAAGTATTCATGTCGTGGGGGTGATGGTACATGGATTTCCCTACACCCTATGCATAATGGCCTTATAATTCTAATTGAAGAACCTTCCTTGTTCAGTGCATCTATCTTCTTTATTTTATCGGTGACCCCTTTGGGAAAGTCTTGTTCTCTTTTATTTAAAAAAAAAGATGCAAAGTGTTTTCCAAAATTTAGGAGCTCAAGGAACTCGTTGGATATCAATGTAAATAAATAATTATAATACTCATAATGCACATCGGACTAAAACATGGAAAAGTTTTGTTTATATCATTATGAAAAGAACATGGGACTAAACGGAACTGTATTGTATACACCTCAAGAATATAGTGTAGTATAAACAAAAATCATGACCACGATGGAGGTAATTGCATGTTACATGGCCAGGAGTTGATCTCTCTTCTTGTGGATTGAAGTGGTAAACACTGTAATATGTATTCTAGAAACAAATCTAAAAGAATTTTTCAAATCTATAAGCCATGGATAAACTTAGAGTGGTATTAGGAAAACCATAAAATACTACATAAATTTTTGTTTTAACGTATATTATCGTACTCTCAGCGGAAAAAGAAAAATAAACGATCTAGATATGAAACTATGTGCCTATGGGGTACAATGAGAAAATAAAGGTGTATACAAGATACAATTAAGATAATGAATATTCTATTGTGTCGGGCTCATATTGAGATGGACGCAGAAATTAACCTTGATGGTCCCAAGAAAGCTAAGAAATACATGATATTCTATATGGTGCTCTAACGATACAAATAATGGATTCTAATGGAGTCCAATAAAGATTCGAAGGAAATAAAATCACCACACCCTCACACACTTAAGCGAATAATGGGGATGTTGGTAGCGGGATAGCCCTCACATGTACTCCCCATTTTTCCCAAAATTTTATTGATGGAATACGATCTGTAATTGTCATGGATACTCCACTAGAACAGTCTGTCGCAACAGTTCCCGCAACTTGGTTCTTATTTTATTATCTTGTTTTTATTGAACTCGAAATAATTGGAACTATAACAAGAATAAAAAGAGAAAATAAGTACACATCCCACTCAATAACATAAGATATGCCCTGGGAAAACCCATTGTGGGGAAAAACTCAACAACAAATGAGGATTGTGCCTTTCTCTTTATGTCAAATTGCTAATACAAAGGAAACAGTGCTATCTGTGGAGTTACCTATGACTCTGCAGCCAGAGTGGCTACTACAAGATCTCCTATCTCCTATGTTCTACTCTAACAAATCCAATCCCATGATGTTGCTCAACTATGGAACAACACAATACATCAAAATAATGGAACCCCTTCTCCTTCTAGCGAACCGATATTTAACATAGCCCGATAGTTGTTTAAGGTTAATTTTAGGGATTTTACATGCCTCAGGTCCCGATTAGTGTTACGGTTTTACCCTTATAGAATTTTATTGAAATTACACACATGCCTCGATCCACCTGTGTGAAAAATGAGAGTTTACGTGGAGTCCACTCGGTGCCATGGTGGTCAACTAGAGAGGTCAACTTGCGGGAGGCATAACGTTTTCATACGGACTCCGATTGAGGCGATCTTTGGACTGATGGAAAGGCCTAGGAATGTAGAATAACCTCATGGTCCATTGTGCCAGCGATGGGTTGTTTTACCCCAAAAATTTTGTCTATACCCTTAAACAAGTCCCGAGAGATTATGAACACCAAATCCGCAAAATGAGACCTACCCATAAAATGGACCCTACGATCCAATTCATCCAATATTCTTAGAATCAAATATATGAATGGGTGACAAAAAAAATATGTTTATCCATCTCAAATCAAAACTAAAATCAACCAGAGTTCACAGAAAGAGTTGATAACGCCAAATGACTGTATGGGAATCGAATATGAAATCTATATGGACTTCGCACAAGAACGTATAGATATAGGGGGTGGATTGTTAATGAAACCAAAGAAGTGGTGGTGCTTATGGAAGGGTTGGGAAAGGGAAGAAATGCTACAAAAAATAGAATAACGTGCAAGGATCTTTCAGGTTCCTTCTTAAAATTCTTTCGTTGGCTAATATAAGAAATTAGAAAATTGCATGCTCAAGATTATTCTTAGTTGGTTTGTGAGAATGTTAAACATAAATATTCAATCCAACAAAAAGGGCTTGAAATTGTGTCGATTAATGAGCTTATGGAAATTTTAATATAGCCAACATAATATCCATCGGGTGATAAAAGGGGGTGGGATAAAAGGGGGACATGAAAACCTTCTACATCTACATGGAAAAGTAATGTGAATATGTGAAATGCATAAACCAATGGATTAGCACCTTAAAGTAAGGCCTTGTGAATTAAATAAACTTAAGTCATTTCATTAATTTACTAATGGATTAGGTTTCCAAAGGAATTTCCAAGACAAAGAAGATACTTGGAACATCATAAAAGGATTAAGGGCTTTTAATGATGGATAAACAAATGGATTTTAATTAAAATACCATCAAAATCTCCCTTAAGGTCGGCTAAACTAACTAATATGGTACCTGAAGTCTCAACAATATGCATGGTTATTATGGATTCATACCTTCTTGAAAACGGTGTTAGAACCAAATTTAGTGTTCACATGGTGTTTATATATGGAGGGTCTCCCATTAAATAAGAGACTACCGTACTTGGGTGTATATAACAACCAATGGATTAAAATCACAGTGCATGGCAGTGGATCTACAATCATAAGACTTATACCCTATACCTAAATATCAGAACTTCAAGAAACAATAATTAGAACTTTGTGTCTAGATAAACCAAATGCATTGTATGGAAGGTTCAAGCATGTAAATATTGCATATCAAGACGCCATATCATTCTAGAAGCAAACAATGAACAAATCTAAGAATACAAGAATCTCAATATCATATCAACATGCTGAAGTTGTAACAACCTAGTAATAAGTAGATCACAACTCCATGAAAAGAGAGATCTAAAAAAATCATGAGAACATACTAAATCCAAATATCCCAACATCAAGAAGATAGATCTTATTTGGAAAATCATATTAGGAAACATGGTTTATGCCAGCAATCGCATACATTTTTATTTATATAAAAAAAAATACATGTACACAACTTCTCACAATATCACAAAGAAGAAGGGATCCTCCAACTATCACAGTACTCTTTCTACTCTCTACTCAAGAAAAAAATCAAAGCATTATTGAATTGGAGTTATGTGCTCCTCCTTCCTTTTATAAAGTAAGGGAAGAAGTGAAACCCCTAACCTAGGTCCGCAATTGAGGATGGATCCAAAAGCGGAGCTCTCCACCTTGATAAGTTCCACTCTAACCAACTCATGTTCCCTCCCAATAGAGTCTTCCCCTAATAGGGTCAAACATGTAGCTAAGAGAATGCGTCATTACTCCAATAGTGCACCTCACTTATGCTAAGGGTGGAAATTACATGACAACTCCTGACAAGCATGTTTTTCCATGTAACTAACTCAAGTAATGTGGAAAAGGTAGGTATGTCGCCGCATTTACCAAGCACCCTTACCACATATTTTATGCGATATTGCATATTTTGATGCAACAACTTGATTAGTGGCCCTCCTGGTCCAAGTAACTCAAAGTGTTAAAAAAAATATATGAAAATGGGTCATGAGACAATGCTCCCTCATGAAATTATCTAGACTTCTAATGTGTTCCTCTCATAGCAGAAATCAAACACTTTATAAGCAATAGGTAAACTAACACTCCCTCTTTTCACATCCGCAACCGCCCCATCCACCAAAACACCATGCTCCATTCCAACATTGGGGACCTCCATGCCCACCTTTCGCCCCTCGAGAGAAATCTACACTCTGTATACTCCAAAGATATGACATAGAAAGGCCCCCCANACCATGCTCCATTCCAACATTGGGGACCTCCATGCCCACCTTTCGCCCCTCGAGAGAAATCTACACTCTGTATACTCCAAAGATATGACATAGAAAGGCCACCCACTACATTCACCACCGCCATGTCAGAACACCCTGTGGGAGAAGGAGTAAAAGACTCCATAGCCATAGCAACCATCGACAAGACTAAAATTTTCAGCGTCCATCCATCAACCCAAAGACCAAGATCCAATGAAGAAGAAACAGGAGGCGTAGGCCCACCTAAATAGTGTGAATCCAATGCACCTCCCTCTTAATTTATTGAATGTGGAATAAGATATTTCCAAATAATTTAATCCTGGGGATTGCAGGGGGCAAATGGTTTACACCAATGGGAATTTAATGCGACATCTATGTGGACTTCGCACAAGAATATACGTCGAACAAGCTAACACTTTGGGATTGTTCTTTTTCTAAGTAAATAATCCCCCAACATCTCGCACATAAGAGAATAATGAGGATGCATGTACCTTATGACCACCATTCTGCATATTCCCCCCTCCTCCCTAAGTTTCTAGACGGAGGGAAGTATTAACCATTGGCTGCAATAAATTAACCGTCGGCTGCAATAACAATCAGTCACCCTAGAAGGCTCAGTAGAAAATGATCCCATGACTTACTGGGCATTACACCTTAGTACCAGCCTAGATCCAAATCCTAGGCTCTATCAAGCACCAAAAGGGATCAAATCTCTAGAGGTGCAAACCTCTTTTTAGGTGTTGCACTCAAGGAGCTATCATCTTTGGTGTGTCCTCTATATAGACATTTATTTGATTCAAACCAAAAGACACATCTTTTTATTTAAGGCCAACATATAATATTTTATTATTAATACTTAATATTATTTATGGCTGACATATAATATTTTTTATTATTTTTTATTTTGATAGGAACGAACATTACAACATCTCCCCCATACATGGTTTTAAAACCATGTGCAAGGCCCTCCTAAAACCATGGGTTGTTTAGGAGGCCTTGCACATGGTCTTAAAACCATTTGCAAGGCCCTCCTAAACCATGTACAATAAAACCATGGGTTGTTTAGGAGTCCTTACACATGATTTTAAAACCATTTGCAAGGCCCTCCTAAACCATTTACAATAAAATCATGGGTTGTTTAGGAGGTCTTGCACATGGTTCATTTTTTTGTGGATAATTCAATTTTTTATTATTTTGTTAGGTAGGAACATTACAACATGTCCCCCATATTGTGTTGTTTTCCTGACCCACATTTTTTTGGAGGAAAAATGATTTTTTTTTTTGTGTGTGTTTTGTTACGTAGGAACATTACAACATCTCCCCCCATATTAGGTTTTTTTTTGCCGACATTTATTTTGACAAATAATTAACAATTTTATTTTTTATTATTTTGTTAGTAACAAATGTTACAACATCTCCCTCATATCGACAAACGTTACCAGATCTCCCTCATACAAGATTCAACAAACATTACAATATCTCCCTCATACTGGGCTATAGATCGCCTCTCGACGCAATAATTTAAGGTTGAACCAATTGAGTTATCCCTTGGGGACACACACACACACTCACTCACACTACATGATAACCCCGCAACTTGGGTCGATTGGTGAGAAACTCCAATGGGAAGTCCATAGAGCTCTCTAGATCCATTCCTGTATGGTCCTTTGGGGTTACTACTGTCCTATGTTTTTGGCAGTCGATCTACCATCCATCTGGAAATTCGAAAGAAGATGGAGGTGTTTATCCATGAATTCATTTCTTCAAAAAAATATAAATAGTGCAAGAGATTTAAACTTATCTATATGTTAATCTCGATATTTTCCAAAAACACAAAATCCATCAAAATATTTATTAGTGTTAATATTTTGCAGCTTTTTTTACTACTGCAATAAAAAGGTCATAATCTAACACATGTAGTCAATTTTATTAATTTTGAATACATAATAAACACACTTAATTTTTTTGTTTATGAAACTCCTCATATGGAAATTTTGTATAACTGTGTATAGATCACGATGTTCTAAGTTGTTTTAGATTAATGAGTAAATATATATGGAGGCTCACAACAGGGAATGAAATAAACCATGAATGAAAAATATCCAAAATTGTTTATCTTCAAAAAAATCAAGATGTCAATTGATCGAAGCGGCCATTCAATATTTCCACCACCTAAAAAATGGCCTTGGAACTTCTCTTGCTTACAACTAGTTTTTGGGTCTTTAGTCCATGAGCAACATTTTCTAAGGATGGTCACATATCAGGCATAAAGCATCTAGGTTCTTGTTTGAACCTCCCATCATGCAGGGATCATTGAGATATCAATGATAGTACAAGGAGTGCTCCAAACGAAGTTCCTATGTGAAAGTTATGTCCTTGGGAAGATGACGTACAAATTAGGCTCCTTGGCCTGCATTCCTTTCGCCAGCTCAATTCCCATAGTTATGGTTTGGGGATTTTATGGTTTTTCTCCTACTAGGGTCCTTTTGAATTATGATACAGCGTCGTCTCAACCTCTAGTTATGGGATTTTTGGGAATGAGTGCACCCATCACATCTCTTATAAGTGATGATCCCTCGTTATTCTAGCCCTTCTGTAATTTTGTGTGTATGGATGTGCTTTACATTGGTTGACTCATTGATAGAATTTAGTTTCCACTACATTACTCTACTAACAATATATATTTCTTGTGTAATATCTGCATTTTATTGTGTTCTTCTGTCTCGCTCTCAATCGATCCTAGATTGCCAACCTAATCTCAACAAGGACACTATGATATTACAGAGATGTATAAGCATCTTCCCATTTCACTGTACTTATATTTTTTTATTTTTTCCAAGTATTTAGGTCACAAGAAGAGATGCAATTGGGGGTGTCTCATTTCTATCCTCTTACATCATATTTGCAAACCTTGTATATATTTGGATCTCATTTAAGTATCTTTCTCTGACAATTCGCATCATATACCGTACCTTACATACGTACTTTCATCCCTGGTGAGTCCACAATTGCATTATCGCAACTTGAATTTCGCCAAGGCCTACATCGTCGAATCCCAATATAGGTCCCAATTTGCATCCCATCTAAATGTGGACGCCCCAATCTGCATCTCTTTTTGTGCCCAAACTAACACTATTACATCAAATTGTGTCCATTGAGATCCAACCGGGATGATTAAATATGTCATGCATCCCATTTAGTGCCATGTGTCTCATTTCTATTGTGTCCTGTCCCAATTCCAATTATGTGGGATTTGAACTTAGGGCCTGTTACTTACTGACCTAGTGACTTATGGATTACCCTACTATTATGATTAGTAAGTTCTATGGTTACGACTACTTTTATTATAATGTAAAATGAATAGATGAAATGGCACATAAAATTCTTGGGGCCATAACTTTTCACTCGTAGCTATTGCTAAGGAACATAATAACTCATTGAGAAGATCTCCATGATTTATACAACATGGAAATTATGAAACGATTGGTTTGATGATCTAGAAAACACCCAAACACGTAGAAGGGACTAACTTGAGTGAAACACTTAAGATATGGAATCAAGAAATTCACAGAAGGGATGGAACACCATATCAAGGAACGGAAATTTAAGCCACCCACTCATGTGGCATAAGAGATGTACTTAAGCATTTCACTATCTGAGGTAGTTCACCATAAACAACACACTTAGGAAACATGCCATTATAAGAAATGCGCATACATAATGGTAGAAATCAGAAGCAATCCCTGAGAATATATGTATGGAACTACTGTCATCTATTCTCCAAACCCCAACCCTAACAATAGGTCGATGCCTTTATTGATGGAGATGTTCAATAAATGTAAACACAAGAAGGTGAAGAGACTATAAGCTAGAATGCCAAGAGACGGGTGCGTCGAATTGAAAAAGAGATAGTCAACTTCTTAGCACCATAACTACTACATACCAACTCGGATTCAGGGAACAACAACTCATTGTAAGTTGTTGTTGAGAAACAAAAGAATTGAGATGAAAATAAGGATGCTCAAGCATTGGGATGTTGGAAGTGAAAACAGGAATAACACTCGAACTAAATGAAAAAATGCTTGCTTTTTCTAGAATATAGCATTCTACATTGCTCTACCTACTTGTATTAAAAATCAAAAGGAACTGTTGTCACTAAAGATAACACCCATATTAAGCAATGTACTGACACCTTAGAATAAGTTAACATTGAAAGTGTATGTATTGACAACAACATGTCTATAAATAACATAGGTAAAGGAAAACTGAGGCTTGAAGGTGGAGTTATCAATGACGCCATGTTTGTATTTGATTTTAAAAAGAATGCAATCTCCCATGTTCATGCCGAAAAATAACGCTATAAAAATTGTTTGCGAAAAGAATAGTGAAAACTAACTCAAATTAACGGCAATGAAATTGCCTCGACAATGCCTCCTTTGCAAGTTACAATGTCAAGCCTCGACTTCCATGTCAAGAGGTGGGACATCGTGTTGCAGGTAACGGTGTTTGACCTCCACCCTCATCACGAACATTGAGGACAACCTTGAAGTATTCGCAATGATATTGACTCAAGGACGACTCCCTTATACTTTTGATGTGACGGGTATCCGCCACCTATCAATTGATGGGGCATCATTTTTTGCTTAATGGCATGTGCCCTCCAACTTGACTTAGTGCCCATGATGGCTTTCTTCCACATCTGAAATCCCCCTCGAGGGGGCATGTCAGCCCAAGATGGGAAACCATGTTACTTGGAGGAATGGAACCCTGGTCGGGGGGTAACATATCCCTACTTTCAATGGTCTAGAAAACCTCCTTTGAAACTGCTACGAAATTGTAAAAATCATGACTTTTATATATTTTGATAAGTCTATGTACGTAATAATAGTTTATCTTTGGTTCATAAAGTTGAAAAGTCTATTAAAATGTGACACCAAATAGACGTATGCACGAATTATGGAAGTATTCCTATCATGGGGATGATGGTACATGGATTACCCTACACCCTATGCATAATGGACTTATAATTCTAACTCAAGAACCTTTCTTATTCAGTGCATCTATGTTCTTAATTTTATCTGTGATCCCTTTGGGAAAGTCTAGTTCTCTTTTATTAAAAAAAAAAATATGCAAAGTGCTTGCCAAACTTTAGGATCTCAAGCAGCTCGTTAAATATCAATGTAAATAGATAATTATCATAATCATGATTCACATTGAACTAAAACATGGCAAAGTTGTGTTTATATCATTATGAAATGAACATGTGACCAAACGGAACTATACTGTATACACCTCAAGAATATAGTGTAGTATAAAATAAGATCACGACCATGATGGAGATAAGTGCATGTTACATTGCCAGGAGTCGATCTCTTTTCTTGTGGATTGAAGTGGTAAACTTGGTAATATGTATTCTAGATACGAATCCAAAAGAATTTGTCAAATCTATAAGCCATGGAGAAACTTAGAGGGGTATTAGTAAAACCATAAAATACTACATAAATTTTTGTTTTAACCTATATTATCGTACTCTCAGCGAAAAAGGAAAAATAAACTATCTGGATATCAAACTATGTGCATATGGGGTACAATGAGAAAAGAAAGGTGTATACGAGATACGATTGAGCTAATGAATATTCTATTGTGTCGGGCCCCTATTGAGATGGATGCAGAAATTAACCTTAATGGTCCCAAGAAAACTAAGAAACACATGATATGTTATATGGTGCTCTAACGATTCAAATAATGGATTATAATGAAGTCCAATAAGTATTCAAAGGAAATAAACTCACCACACTCTCACACACATACGTGAATAATGGGGGTTTTGGTAGCAGGAAATCCCTCACGTGTACTCCCTCATTTTCCCAAAATTTTATGGATGGAAGATGATCTATAAGTTGTCATGGATACTCCATTGGAACAGTCTGTCGCAACAGTTCCCACAGCTTGGTTCTTATTTTATAAGCTTATTTTTATTGAACTCCAAATAATTGGAACTGTAACAAGAATAACAAGAGAATATAAGTACACAATCCATGCAATAACATAATACATACCCTGGGAAAAACCACTGTGGGGAAAAACCCAGCAATAAATGAGGATTGTGTGTCGCTCTTTATGTCAAATTGCAAATACAAAGGAAACAGTGTTCTCTGTGGAGTTACCTATGACTCTAGAGCCATAGTGTATTCTGCGAGATCTTCTATCTCCTATGTTCTGCTCTAACAAATCCACTCTCATGATGTTTATCAACTATGGAACAACAAAATACATCAAAATAATGGAACCCCTTATCCTTCTAGCGACCTGGTATTTAACATAGCTCGATAGCCGTCTAGGGTTAAATTTAGGGATTTTGCATGCATAAGCTCCCGATTACAGTTATATTTTTGGACCTTCTAGAATTTTGTTGAAATTCCACATGTGCATATCTCTACCTGTGTTAGAAATGAGACATGACATGGAGTCCACTCGGTGCCATGGTGGTCAACAGGAGAGGTCAACTTACGGAAGGCATAACGTTTGCACACGGACTCCAATTGTGGCGGTCTTTGCACCGATGGAAAGGTCTAGGAGTGTAGAATCACCTCATGGCCCATATTTCCAGCGATGGGTTGTTTTACCCCAAAAATTCTTTCTATACCCTCAAACAATCCACGAAAGATTCTGAACCCCAAATCTACAAAATGAGACCTACCAATAAAATGGGCCCTACAATCCAATTCATCCAATATTCTTGGCATCAAAGATATGAACAGGTGACAAAAACTATGTGTTGATCCATCTCAGATCAAAATTAAAATCAAATGGTGTTCACAGAAACAGTTGATAACGCCAAATGACTTTCTGGGAATTGACTATGGGACTCCGCACAAGAATGTATAGATTTAGGGGGGGAGATTGTTAATGAAGCCAAAGAAGTAGTGGTGCTTATGGAATGGTTGGGAAAGGGGGAAAATGCTACGAAAAATAGAATAACGTGCAAGGATCTTTCAGGTTCCTTCTTAAAATCCTTTCGTTGGCTAATATAAGAAATTAGAAAATTGCATGCTCAAGATTATTCTTAGTTGGTTTGTGAGAATGCTAAAGATAAATATTCAATCCAACACAAAGGGCCTGAAATTGTGCCGATTAAGGAGCTTATGGAAAGTTTAATATAGCCATCATAATATCCATCATAAGTACCACATATGTACTCATTGTGGCAGTTACTCAACATACCCCATCATGTCTCATCATGTTCATACTCATACCCATGCCCATCACATCTCACCATACCTGTAGTATAACTAGAGTATATCATCGACATGTAATAATGTATAGTCGTGTATACTGTAATAGCAGTCATGGAGGTCAATATTATATATTCATTATATATTTATCATGTCTCGACATACTGATATCCATATCCAACATGTCTCATCATACTGAACATACCCGTCAAGTGCGGCTCATGTAGCTTATCATGACCAAGAATGTGTTGTTCCCGATACACAATTAGTGCATTCATTTAGTTTTTTCACTATTTGGTTGCTCATTTCTGCAAATTAAGTTAAAGCGTCTTTTTATGTGTGACATCTAACGGAGGTTCTCGAGCACATGTAATTACCTACCTAATCTAGTCACAGGTAAAATGGGAGACCGTGTTATTGTCAAACACTACGTTTCTAGAAAATTATAGAGAATTCGATTGTACATATGCCTCCTACATGTGTCACTTTAGGTGAATTTGTCAACAATGGCTCGGAGATGTTGATTGTTCCATCATATATTTTATCTCTAGACAGTTGCTTTGGTGGAGTATGTGTAGAGACAAAGTTTAGCTCAAGTGTCACATCTAATAATTTGCTATTTCAAAAAATATAATGTCAATTTCCTCATGTGTAAGAAATGATTTTAAAGTCCTCAACATCAAATTTTCGATGTATTCAACATCGTTTAGACATCATAGCACCAAGTTCCATTGTACATCTTAACCATATTAGCAGAGCTGTCGATTTAATGTCAATTTTCTTATGTTGGATTCGACATCATGTTGCTTGTGCGACATTATAAGCTTTTGGATTTTTAATCAAAATTGTTTTTTTCTAGGTTCATATGCATCACTTTGAGATCGATTATATATCAATTTAATGTCGCAAAACTGAAATAATATGCCAAAAATATATGGTTTCTCAACAACCAACGTAACATGGCATATTCAGCAAGTAAATAGTTGATGATCCAACATTACTAACTTGGAATTTGACCAACATTTAGCATATCCTTTTCTGACGTTTCTATAGCATTTTAAGCATCAAATTTCAACCCCAAATGTTGAAGTATATGACTTTAAGAGGTGTGGGAAAAAATTGTTTGATTTTCTTCTACTCAAAGAAACTGACCATTTTGCATCATGTCTACAAACCTCCATCAAAAATAAATTAACGCACCTAAATTTAGGGAGGATTTAAGGATCCCTCAATACCATACAACCTAATATTATAGGGTTGGCATGTGTATCCTAAAAATATTCTCCCTTTCCTGCAAGAAAAATTTCTGCTTCCATTGTCAAATGCTTAGGTTCCATCCCAATCAACATACAATTAAACCTTGCCACAAATGCATATTAGGCTTGGTAAAAATGGAATAGAGCCTTATATTTCCAAATGCCTAGATACCAACATTGTACTTGGTGTGTCTCCAAGTTTGTATATCTTCACGCTACCATCCTTCAAATGCATTATACAAATGCAAAGCAAAGACCATGTAGGAAGTTGTACAAAATATCTTGGCATTTTTTTACATTTTTTTACATTTTTCCACCAATGAGCAATTAATATCAAGACAATCAGATACTTACTTCTTATACAGTGTATAGTATATGACATACAAAATAAACTTGGTGAAATTTGTTTCTAAGCTTCCTCTCCAATTAGTTATTGAATATCCAATCCATTGCTTGATAAGGTTCAACTAGTTCACCACAACATAAACATTGTGTGGCCCAAAAATATCTTGTTTAGGTTGTGAAAGCCACTTATTTAGGATATCTAAGCCACCACCATGTGCACCAAGAAAGCATCATCCTCAGGAATGTTGAGGAGTTTAATTAGCTCCAAGAGGCACCTCATTCTTTTCAGCATTAATGATGTGAGAGGCACAGGTTTTTTTACCTCCTCTTTCAACCTTACTAGCCTATGCTAAGCATCAAAATGTTTGGCATGCCAATTCACGACCTATACAAAATCAAGGACTTCTACCACACACCTAGCGTTTGTTATCCCTAAATTCCAATCTTCGTTTTCCTTTCCATCTTACTCATGCATCTATGACTACCACTTACAAACAATAGTCCAATGAAAAGAGTTTTTATTCCAAACCAATGACTTCACAATGTCTCGACAAAAGGGTTCTTGTTTCTTCTCTTGGGTACATACTTCCTGTTTCGATTTTTTGTACTTATTCATGCATATATCAAGTACTTAGATTAATTCTTGACCATTCTCAAAGGATCACAGGAAACACTTACACCACTAGATCTTAGAGCGCATGCTTAGATTCTCCATAAATTATTGTTTCATCATTTATCCACCATCATTCAACATTTAATCAAAATGGCATGGAATTGTAAAGTGCAACAATTTTTATATTTTTATATTTGCATGAGAGGCAAGCAAAGATAGATGGTGAGGTGGTGAGATGTGTTAGCAAGTTCCTCTCCATAGGCACACTAAAAAGGTGAAGTGTGGGAGGGTAAGTGTCACATACCCCAATTTTGTAAAATTATGTAAATTGTTTTAATTATATTCCTGAGACATTATGTTAAATTTAATGCTAAGTAGGAACTGATGACTCAGCAGAGTCAACAGAATTGGAATGTAATTCAGAATATTTTATTATTAATAAATAAATTGTGGAGACAACGGTATGGGAGAGCTGTTAAAAAGAGGTTACTGGTCAAACCAGTGGATGGAACTAGGTGGAAGGCAAAAGACAAGTGGCAGCATCCTCAAACACTTCCTAAGTTGCAGGTGGAAACTTCCCTATATTTGGGGTCATGATCCCCCAAGAAAGTGGGATCAGAGCAGGTGGCTCATTAAATGACAACTAACCCAAAAAGACCTAGGCAATCTTTTAAAAGTACACAATGAAGAGAGCTAAGGCTGCTCAGTTGTTTTCCAGAGAGAATTCATTCAGGTGAATGTTATTCAGGAAATTCATTGAGGAAAGAGGGAAAATAGTAAGGAAGTTGTTCTGAGAGGATTGTTGTAGTAACTTGGTTTATTACAGCTTGTTAGCTGGGAGAACTTACTGATAAGTTCTGGATTAATACTGAGTTTGAAGACTAGTATCTGACTTTGCTGCACCTAGTTCCAGCCAGGGAGACCAGAGCAAGCTCGGGGGTCCTGAAGAGTCGTTGTTTGAGAGCTCTCCAAGAGTTGGTAGGGAGGAACGGCCTCCCATTGTTGTTGTTGTCCATAGCTTAAACAGGTTCTAACACTTGACTGTTTATGTTTTTAGTAACTGTGAATGTTTGAATGTTACGTTGTAGTTATGATAGAAAGGCTTTACTGGTTTAGTAATGTAAATGTTCTTAGATAGCAATTATAGAAACTGTTGATAAAGATTAAAGACCCACAGTGTTTTTCCACATCTGGGTTTTACCAGACCGTACTCCAGCACAGGGATAAATTATAATAAAGATAGCATGATGAGATTGTAAAATAGTAGGTTGTTTCTTATTTATCATCAGAAGAAAGTATTGTTTTACTAACAGCTGTTTAGGCTCATAGATAAAAAATTTCCTCCTACAGTACATCATTCTCAGTAATTCTGTTATTTGTAAAGAACAGATAGAAGATTATAATAGTCGTATAAAAGAAAAGTCAGACTAGGTTTACCTGCGGTTTTAAAACCTTACAATGTTTCTTTTATTTCATGTTATTAAAGAATTTAACTTCGATATGCTGGAAAGAAAGAGTAACTAGATTTTCGAAGTTATCCTACAGGCATTTCAGTTCTTAGCAGGATTCTTATACAAAAGAACACATATATAAGTATATAGGTTATTCTTTGATATTCTGTCTTATCTAGTTATTGATAAACAATATGTGCAACTGTAGTTTTTAATTCTTAAAATATTAACTGGGTAAAATACTAACTAAGCAGTAATCAGATTAGTTCTATTATAAATAAATCTTATATGTTGTTAACTGGATATTTTAATGAAATAATGTATTAGGTTATAAATTTAACAGTAACTGAATTGAATTATATACTAAAAGGCTGTTCATAACAAATATCAAGTTTACTGTAATAAAACACAAACTTATGATAATGCAGGACCATAATTAAATAATAACTTTTCCAACTCTCGCAGATAAAAGTAATTAAGTATCAATAATTACAAGAATAAGATTACTGATGCATAAGTTATTATGCATACAAAATATTCTTTTTACTATATGTATGGAATGAACAAAGTATGTAAGTTAAAAATTACTAAGTATAGAAACACTAATAATGGGTAATCTAGTCAAATCTAGTATTACAAGCTTAATGCATAATTTTTGTACTTCAAAAGAGAGTAACTGTTAGTTACTCAAGTACTTCGCCATAAATACAAATTAACAAATAGAGCTACAGTATGCTCGTCCTATTAAGCCGATTTACTTAATACAATTTAATTAAAATATCTTGCAGAGATATATTATTAACCCAGGATAAATTTCCAAAATAATGTAAATTTTCTTTTGCGGCCGAGCCCACAGATTATCATTATTATTATAATACAAGTAAGCAGAGTAAGAAATAAAATAGCAGCAAATCACAGTAAGCTTAAGATAATTGAAAGGACTGCTTAACAACATATATATTAAGTTAGGGTTTCAAACCCTGTAAGTACAAAATACTAGCAGAACTATAAAGTCGAGGGTTTCAACCCCTATTTTTCCAAGTTATTCTTTAACCTGACATTTACACAGTCAAGCCAAGCAAAGAGTCTGAAAGACTTCTTAAGCCATGGCTTCTCCAAGTTTCTAACAACAGATTTTAAAATACAGTTACAGCCTGAACTAGAGCATCCTTATGCAGCTCAAAGGCCTCACTAACTACTAGAAAAACAAAAAACAAAGTAGCAAGTAAACTGAAACCCTATGGGGTGACAGACTTGATAGCGTAACCATTTTTGTTCCAGTTGGACCAACCAAGTAGTAACGGCCATGGTTAAAAAATAGGCTTACCCGTAAACCTCGATTTTGCCGTTGTAATCCCGCACAGCCACGTAGAGGAAGGGGTCGACCTGCAACAAGAAGAATTTAATTAAAATCTGTGTAGAAATGATTTCTATTCTACACTAAAGTAAATCAATGAATAAATTTAAGGACTGACAGTCCTCTTACCAGAAAATTTGGGTAAGCATGACCACCATCTAACTGCGAAGCACCCACGATTTTCCAGTAAGAAAACCTTCTACAGAAAGGGAGGAAAGGGTTAGCTGCACAGCACACATCCAACACTGTCTCAAGGAATACTTCAAAACTCACGAAGGAGAAATAAGTTGCAGTCGAGGGTTTGAACAAGGAAACGACAAGGGAGAAAAACCCTAAGTATGTTCAACAACCTTCGTAAAAACCCAAACAATGTCACAATAACACCTCTCTACAGGCAATGGACGAACCTTCAAGGAAGAACAACGATGGGGAGGCTGTCACACAGCAAGGTAACGACAGTGCCTTGAGGAAAATCGCAGTAGAACGAAGAATGCCCGAAGGCAAAGGAAGAATGACGGAGCTAGGGTTGACTGCGGCCTTTTTAACAATCGAATGCATGGACCAGGAAGTGCCACGTTATCAAGTAGATTTTTATGCGATTCGGGTAACTTTTGTATAGTCCAGGATTCCACAAATGATTTCCAATCATTTTATTGTTTATCCATAGTTCACTTATCTCGAATTGCACGTAGCATGAAACCTACATTATATTGTCATAACAAAATCTTGTTAGTAATTATCAAGGGCATGGGAAACCATACGACCCTTATGATTATGTTCTTAATCTATATTTTAAAATATAACCTTTACCCTTGTATTATAACTTATACCTTTGCATATTTTCCTTTCCATATTACGATGCTATCATCAAACGATTATATTCATGGAAATGACAACGTTCTTATAGAGTATAACTTAAGAGACGAGGAATATTGGCATTCCCTTAATACAAGTATCTATCTTGATACCCTAGTAATTAAGCAACCAAAGTATAATTATATTTAACCAAGTATATTTTTGTTCATGCAAAGGAGTTAAGGAATCCATCATGGTAAAAGAGGATAGAAGGTAAACTTAAAGATAATCCATAGACTTGTTAAGTATAAAGACATACACTATGACTTAGTTTATTATAGATTTGGCTATTGTTCTTTAAGCCAATCTGTTAATAATTCAAAACTAGAATATTATTAAATTATGAAAAAGAATGTCTTTATTTACATAATCTAACCATGATAAGTAAGTCTATATTTATAGTAGTCACTTACTTTAAATGATGTAGTATGGAACTAGCAGGTTTGTATGAAAATCTATTAAGATGTAAAGGTTCTATTGAGATTTGAATAATATTATGGACTGTAAATAGATGTTTACTCTCCAAACAATTATAGTATAGAGAAATTTAAACCTCTAATACTAACCTCTTTTATTGACTGTAGTATGCAATGAGATTGTAATTACCTTTAGCCTTGGGAGAATGAAAGTAATAATTGGATACATAAGCTCTTTAACACTGTATGGTATTCTTTTTCAGACATGACATAGTTTAGTGAGATGGATAACTAAAAATAGATCTTGATCTTACTTTTCTACCTGTAAAGAATTAATTAAAGTATTGGATCATACATTTGACAACCATGATAGACATGAAACATTTCTTCAATCTTTTGAGGACTATGGTATACTGTGCCTAGAAAGGAAATAGTTGCAACCATTATTGTTGAACTAAATTCTATCCCTCAAGAAGTAAAAGAATAGAAACAGTAAAGAAATTATACCTTGAATACTGGAATTTTGTTTAAGTATCTATTACTTTACTGAGTTCGCTGTTTGCGACAATCCTATATTCAAATGCTTTAAAAAATTATTAAGCAGCGCCCAAAGCTTCGTACCTGTAGTCTGTAAAAACAGGAAGAACTCTCTGCATTAGCTCGGAAGCTAAGTAAGTCCAGTTTTTACATGACAGTCTCTTTTGTATGGTCGAAAAAGGAACAAAATTAGTAAACTGAAAAGAACTGTTCTTTTGCCAAACATAACCAACAAATAATAAATTTCGATAACAGATAACTAATCAAACAATTAGTGACTGCATTTATTGAAATTATATGTATTTTAAAAATTTAAATTTTTCGGAAATTTTGGGGTTTTGACATGTGGTATCAGAGCCAGGTTCAAATACTAGGCCTTGATGTGGCCCAACTAGTTTCCACAGAACAGTAAAAATAATGTACTAACCTGTATTTTTGTTTTATGTAAAAAGCAGAAAATTTCTTTTTCTGAATCTAACAGGCAGGTATGCTGAAGCTAGGAGAATATGCTGGGGAGGAGTCTCCAAACACTGAGACAAGATAGATGTCTAGAGAGCCTGTGTTAGAAGAGGTAACTGCTCACTCTTCAGAGCTGATGTAGACTATCAAGGATTTGAAGACTGAAATGGAATCAGTCAAGAAGGATAATGAGAGAATTTTAAAGACTCAAGAGGAGTTAAACCAAATTTTGATGGAAAAATTTCAGACTGAAGGAAGGAGCAAAAGATCCGAATCTGAGGAAGCTAGCCATCAGAAAGGATCTAAAAAGATGAAACTGGCTAAAGCTGAAAGCAGTTCCTCATCTGAAGGATTCAAGGAACAACAAAGCTATTACACTACCAGTGATAGTAGTGAGGCTGAGTTGTATAAAAGAAAGAAAAAGTACAGGCCATATGAAGAGATTTCCAGGGAGTTCAAAAAAATAAAGCCCCCAACTTTCAACGGAGAAACTGAAAAAGGGGAAGAAGTTGAGTCCTGGTTATCCGGGATGAGAAAATATTTTCAGATATACAAATATTCAAATCATCTGAAGGCAAGAATGGCCATCTATAATCTCTCTGGAAAAGCAGAAATATGGTGGCAGGATCTGAAGAGAGTCAAGGGTATCAAGGAAAAAGAGGTTAACTGGAGTACTTTTAAAAGGTAATTCAAGAAGAAATTTCTGTCCGAACAATATTATGAAGAAAGAGCGAAAGAATTTTATGAGTTAAAGTTAGGAACCATGACTATGAAGGACTTAAACAGTAAATTCTTAAGTTTGTTAAGGTATGTACCTTATTTAGTTGATGAAAAACCTAAAGTACAGCGGTTTCTCAGCTGTCTGCCATATCATATCAAGGACAGAATCGAGTATGATAACCCTAAAACTCTGGAAGAAGCCATGCGGAAGGCTAATTTCTGTTTTGAACAGAACAAAAAGAAAGAAGGTATAGCCAACTGGAAGGCTAAAAAGAATAGTAATCAGCCTGAGTTCAAGAAAAAGGAGTTTGTACCCCAGAAGAATTTCAGGAATAATAAGAACAAAAATCATTCTAATGGTAAGAACTTCCAGGGAAACAGAAATGGTGCTCCTAATAATTCCAATAATTCCAATAACTTCAAGGGCAAGGAAGCTTCAAACAATCATGGAAATTTCACTAAGAATTTCGAACGAAAGGATCCTGTTAAGTGTTGGGAGTGCAATGGTCTGCACTATGCTTCGGTCTGCCCAAATCGAAAAAAGCCAAACAGTAATATTCATACTGTGCAGGATGAAATGACTGTTGGAGAGTTTGCAAGGACTATGCCCCGAATCAATGCAGCGTTGGAGAATCGCCAAGCTGATTATCAGACTTCCATGGTGGAAGTAGAAGGTATGGTTAACCAAACCCCTGTAACTATTTTAATAGATCCAGGAGCTATTCTTAGTTACATTTCACCTCAGATAGTAGAAAAGTGTAAATTGACTGTTGAAAAGTTTGATAGCTCCTAGTTAGTTCAATTAGCCACTGGGGCAAAAAGGAAAGTAATGTGCTATGTGAAAGAATGTGCTTTAGTTATGAATGATTTTAAAACTACTGTTAAGCTAAATGTTTTGCCACTTGGCTCGTATGATTTACTGATTGGTATGGATTGGTTAGAGCAGCATAAGGTAGTTTTAAATTGTTTTGATAAAACCTTTACGTGTGTAAATAATAACGAACAGTCAGTAACAGCTAAAGGTATTCCTAGGAAAACTGTAATCAGGTAGATTTCTGCCTTACAACTTAAAAGGGCAGTCAGGAAAGGGTGCAAAGCCTATGCTGTAACTATTACAGATGAGGCAAGTAAATATGGAAAAGATAAAATAAAAATAGAGGATATTCCTGTGTTAAACGAATTTATTGATGTTTTCCGGAGGAAATTCCAGGATTACCTCCCAGGAGGGAACTGGATTTCACTATTGAGCCGGTACCAGGTGCTGTACCTAGCTCGAAAGCTCCGTATCGTATAAATATTTTAGAACTTAATGAATTAAAATCACAGTTAAAAGTGTTAATAGATAAGAAGTATATTCGACCCAGTGTGTCCCCTTGGGGAGCACCAGTAATCTTTGTTAAAAAGAAAGACGGAACTATGCGACTATGCATAGATTACCGTCAACTAAATAAAATGACTATTAAAAACAGATATCCGTTGCCCCGCATAGATGATCTGTTTGATCAGCTGTGTGGAGCTACGGTGTTCTCAAAGATAGACCTGAGATCAGGATATCATCAGGTAAGAATTAAAGATGAGGACATTTTCAAGACAGCCTTCAGAACAAGGTATGGACATTACGAATTCGTCGTAATGCCATTTGGGCTTACTAATGCCCTAGCTGTCTTTATGTGTCTGATGAATAATATAATGCATAAATACTTAGATAAATTTGTTGTCGTATTTATCGATGACATCTTAATTTATTCTCAAAATGAAGCGGAACATAAGGAACACTTACGGATAGTTTTACAAGAGCTGCGAGAGCAACAGCTCTTTGCGAAGTTCAGCAAGTGTGATTTCTTTAAGGGTGAAATCCAGTACTTAGGTCACGTAGTGACTAAGGAAGGGATTTCAATGGATCCTGAAAAGATTCGGGCAATCGAAGATTGGCCAGTACCAAAAGACCTAACAGATGTTAGGTCCTTCATGGGAATTACCGGTTACTACCGGAGATTCATCGAAGGCTTTTCAAAAATAACTAATCCAATCACTTCTTTGCAAAAGAAAGGCAAGAAATTCGATTGGAACTTAAAATGTGAAGAAAGTTTTAAGAAATTAAAAACCTTGTTAACAACTGCGCCTATTCTAAGAATAGCAGATCCTAATAAGGATTTTGTGGTTTGCACCGATGCTTGTAATGATGGTTTAGGCAGTGTGCTAACTCAATACGGGGATGTCATTGCCTATGAGTCCAGGAAATTAAAAATCAACGAAAAGAATTATACCACTTATGATTTAGAACTTGCTGATGTTATTCATGCCTTAAAAATGTGGCGACACCACTTAATAGGCAGAAAGTTTACTTTAATGGCTGATAATAAGTGTCTGAAATACCTTTTAGATCATCCCAACTTAAATGCAAGACAAGCAAGGTGGTTGGCCTTCTTGAGTGAATACGATTTCGAAATTCAACACATAAAAGGAAAAGAAAATAAGGTGGCCGATGCTTTAAGCAGAAATGCAAAGCTAAATTTTACAGCAGCTATCAGCACTTATGCTTCTGATTTAAATGAACAGCTGACAGAAGCGATAGAACAGGATGAAATATATAAAAAATTACAAGTTACAGCTAAAGAAGAACCTACAGAAAGTTTAATAAAAGGTTATAGTCTAAATAAAGATGGATTTTTATTGTTTAAAGACAAACTGTATGTGCCTAAAGTGCCCAAGGTTAAGTTGCTGATTCTGGACGAAGTTCATAAAACACCTTACTCAGGGTATCCAGGCTACCAAAAGACTGTCACCATGTTAAGAAAAGAATATTTCTGGCCTAATATGAAATCCAAAGTAGCTGAGTATATAGCTAGATGTTTGGATTGTCAACAAGTGAAAACTGAACACCAGCATCCAGCCGGTTTACTGCGGCCTTTGCCTATTCCTAGTTGGAAATGGGAAATAATCAGCTTAGATTTTATTACTAGATTACCCAGAAATCAGAATCAGAATGATTCAATTATGGTGGTGGTAGATAAATTAAGTAAAGCAGCACATTTCATTCCTGTTAAAACTACTTACAAGGCTGCAAACATAGCTGACATATTCTTAAAGCAAATTTTTCGGCTACATGGTGTAACGAAGGTTATCATTTCAGACAGGGATCCTAAATTCACAGGTAATTTCTGGAAATCCTTGTTTAAGGGATTAAATACAACACTGAATTTCAGCACCTCTTTCCATCCCCAGATGGACGGACAAACTGAAAGAGTGAATCAGGTGCTGGAAGATCTGTTAAGAATGTATGTTAAGGATCAACCAGGTAAGTGGGAAGACTACTTACATTTGGCAGAGTTTGCATACAATAACAACTATCAATCATCAGCTAAGTTCAGTCCTTTTGAAATTTTGTATGGGCGTAAATGCAACACACCTATCTCCTGGAATAATCCAGTAGATAGATTAGTGTTAGGACCAGAATTATTGAAGGAAATGGAACAGATTGTAAAACAAGTGCAGGAAAATTTAAAGGTGGCACAGGATCGGCAAAAGAGCCAAGCAGATTTCAAAAGAACTCCCAAAGAGTTCCAGGTGGGTGAGCACGTGTTTATAAAGGTAAGACCAAAGAAAAACTCTCTAATACTGGGGAGTTGTGCAAAGCTAGCACCACGTTACTGTGGTCCGTTTGAAATTTTATCCAGAATTGGTCAAGTTGCATATCAGCTAGTGTTACCACCTAATTTGAAAGTGCATAATGTTTTTCATATTTCTGTTCTGAAAAAGTATGTTCATGATGCTACTCATGTGATTGATCGAAACGTTGTACAGGTGGAACCAGAAGGAGAAGTTCTGGTGGAGCCGGATTCTATCCTCGGGAGGAGGGAAATTACTCTGCGGAACCGCACAACTAGACAGTTGAAGGTGCAATGGAAGCACCTTAGTCCTGAAGAAGCTACCTGGGAACTGGAAAGTAAGATGCGAGAAGCATACCCAAATCTGTTCCAGGAGGTTGCAGAGGATGAAGAATAAGTAACATTGAGGACGATGTTACATTTTAAGGGGGTGTGTATGTCACATACCCCAATTTTGTAAAATTATGTAAATTGTTTTAATTATATTCCTGAGACATTATGTTAAATTTAATGCTAAGTAGGAACTGATGACTCAGCAGAGTCAACAGAATTGGAATGTAATTCAGAATATTTTATTATTAATAAATAAATTGTGGAGACAACAGCATGGGAGAGCTGTTAAAAAGAGGTTACTGGTCAAACTGGTGGATGGAACTAGGTGGAAGGCAAAAGACAAGTGGCAGCATCCTCAAACACTTCCTAAGTTGCAGGTGGCAACTTCCCTATATTTGGGTTCATGATCCCCCAAGAAAGTGGTATCAAAGCAGGTGGCTCATTAAATGACAACTAACCCAAAAAGACCTATGCAATCTTTTAAAAGTACACAATGAAGAGAGCCAAGGATGCTCAGTTATTTTCCAGAGAGAATTCATTCAGGTGAATGTTATTCAGGAAATTCATTGAGGAAAGAGGGAAAACAGTAAGGAAGTTGTTCTGAGAGGATTGCTGCAGTAACTTGGTTTATTACAGCTTGTTAGCTGGGAGAACTTACTGATAAGTTCTGGATTAATACTGAGTTTGAAGACTAGTATCTGACTTTGCTGCACCTAGTTCCAGCCAGGGAGACCAGGTCAAGCTCAGGGGTCCTGAGGAGTCGTTGTTTGAGCGCTCTCCAAGAGTTGGTAGGGAGGAACGGCCTCCCATTGTTGTTGTTGTCCACAGCTTAAACAGGTTCTAACAATTGACTGTTTATGTTTTTAGTAACTGTGAATGTTTGAATGTTACGTTGTAGTTATGATAGAAAGGCTTTACTGGTTTAGTAATGTAAATGTTCTTAGATAGCAATTATAGAAACTGTTGATGAAGATTAAAGACCCACAGTGTTTTTCCACATCTGGGTTTTACCAGACCATACTCCAGCACAGGGGTAAATTCTAATAAAGATAGCATGATGAGATTGTAAAATAGTAGGTTGTTTCTTATTTATCATCAGAAGAAAGTATTGTTTTACTAACAGCTGTTTAGGCTCATAGATAAACTTTTTCCTTCTACAGTACATCATTCTCAGTAATTCTGTTATTTGTAAAGAACAGATAGAAGATTATAATAGTTGTATAAAAGAAAAGTCAGACTAGGTTTACCTGCAGTTTTAAAACCTTACAATGTTTCTTTTATTTTTTGTTATTAAAGAATTTAACTTCGATATGCTGGAAAGAAAGAGTAACTGGATTTTCGAAGTTATCCTACAGGCATTTCAGTTCTTAGTAGGATTCTTATACAAAAGAACACATATATAAGTATATAGGTTATTCTTTGATATTTTGTTTTATCTAGTTATTTATAAACAATATGTGCAACTGTAGTTTTTAATTCTTAAAATATTAACTAGGTAAAATACTAACTAAGCAGTAATCAAATTAGTTTTATTATAAATAAATCTTATATGTTGTTAACTGGATATTTTAATGAAATAATGTATTAGGTTATAAATTTAACAATAACTGAATTGAATTCTATACTAAAAGGTTGTTCATAACAGATATCAAGTTTACTGTAATAAAACACAAACTTATGATAATGCAGGACCATAATTAAATAATAACTTTTCCAACTCTCGCAGATAAAAGTAATTAAGTATCAATAATTACAAGAATAAGATTACTGATGCATAAGTTATTATGCATACAAAATATTCTTTTTACTATATGTATGGAATGAACAAAGTATGTAAGTTAAAAATTACTAAGTATAGAAACAGTAATAATGGATAATCTAGTCAAATCTAGTATTACAAGCTTAATGCATAATTTTTGTACTTCAAAAGAGAGTAACTGTTAGTTACTCAAGTACTTCACCATAAATACAAATTAACAAATAGAGCTACAGTATGCTCGTCCTATTAAGCCGATTTACTTAATACAATTTAATTAAAATATCTTGCAGAGATATATTATTAACCCAGGATAAATTTCCAAAATAATGTAAATTTTCTTTTGCGGCCAAGGCCACAGATTATCATTATTATTATAATACAAGTAAGCAGAGTAAGAAATAAAATAGCAGCAAATCACAGTAAGCTTAAGATAATTGAAAGGACTGCTTAACAACATACATATTAAGTTAGGGTTTCAAACCCTGTAAGTACAAAATACTAGCAAAACTATAAAGTCGAGGGTTTCAACCCCTATTTTTCCAAGTTATTCTTTAACCTGACATTTACACAGTCAAGCCAAGCAAAGAGTCTGAAAGACTTCTTAATCCATGGCTTCTCCAAGTTTCTAACAACAGATTTTAAAATACAGTTACGGCCTGAACTAGAGCATCCTTACGTAGCTCAAAGGCCTCACTAACTACTAGAAAAACAACAAAGAAAGTAGCAAGTAAATTGAAACCCTATGGGGCGATAGACTTGACAGCGTAACCATTTTTGTTCCAGTTGGACCAACCAAGTAGTAATGGCCATGGTTAAAAACCAGGCTTACCCGTAAACCTCGATTTTGCCGTTGTAATCCCGCACAGCCAAGCAGAGGAAGGGGTCGACCTGCAACAAGAAGAATTTAATTAAAATATGTGTAGAAATGATTTCTATTCTACACTAAAGTAAATCAATGAATAAATTTAAGGACTGACAATCCTCTTACCAGAAAATTTGGGTAAGCATGACCACCATCTAACTATGAAGCACCCATGATTTTCCAGTAAGAAAACCTTCTGTAGAAAGGGAGGAAAGGGTTAACTGTGCAGCACACATCCAACAATGTCTCAAGGAATACTTCAACACTCACGAAGGAGAAAGAAGTTGCAGTCGAGGGTTTGAACAAGAAAACGGCAAGGGAGAAAAACCCTAAGTATGTTCAACAGCCTTCGTAAAAACCCAAACAATGTCACAATAACACCTCTCTACAGGCAGTGGACGAACCTTCAAGGAAGAACAACGATGGGGAGGCTGTCACACAGCAAGGTAACGACAGTGCCTTGAGGAAAATCACAGCAGAACGAAGAATGCCCGAAGGCAAAGGAAGAATGACGGAGCTAGGGTTGACTACGGCCTTTTTAACAATCGAATGCATGGACCAGGAAGTGCCAGGTTATCAAGTAGATTTTTATGTGATTAGGGTAACTTTTGTATAGTCTAGGATTCCACAAATGATTTCCAATCATTTTATTGTTTATCCATAGTTCACTTATCTCGAATTGCATGTAGCATGAAACCTACATTATATTGTCATAACAAAATCTTGTTAGTAATTATCAAGGGCATGGGAAACCATACGACCCTTATGATTATGTTCTTAATCTATATTTTAAAATATAACCTTTACCCTTGTATTATAACTTATACCTTTGCATATTTTCCTTTCCATATTACGATGCTATCATCAAACGATTATATTCATGGAAATGACAAGGTTCTTATAGAGTATAACTTAAGAGACGAGGAATATTGGTATTCCCTTAATACAAGTATCTATCTTGATACCCTAGTAATTAAGCAACCAAAGTATAACTATATTTAACCAAGTATATTTTTGTTCATGCAAAGGAGTTAAGGAATCCATCATGGTAAAAGAGGATAGAAGGTAAACTTAAAGATAATCCATAGACTTGTTAAGTATAAAGACATACACTATGACTTAGTTTATTATAGATTTGGCTATTATTCTTTGAGCCAATTTGTTAATAATTCAAAACTAGAATATTATTAAATTATGAAAAAGAATTTCTTTATTTACATAATCTAACCATGATAAGTAAGTCTATATTTATAGTAGTCACTTACTTTAAATGATGTAGTATGGAACTAGCAGGTTTGTATGAAAATCTGTTAAGATGTAGAGGTTCTATTGAGATTTGAATAATATTATGGACTATAAATAGATGTTTACTCTCCAAACAATTATAGTATATAGAAATTTAAACCTCTAATACTAACCTCTTTTATTGACTGCAGTATGCAATGAGATTGTAATTACCTTTAGCCTTGGGAGAATGAAAGTAAGAATTGGATACATAAGCTCTTTAACACTGTATGGTATTCTTTTTCATACATGACATAGTTTAGTGAGATGGATAACTAAAAATAGATCTTGATCTTACTTTTCTACCTGTAAAGAATTAATTAAAGTATTGGATCATACATTTGACAACCATGATAGACATGAAACATTTCTTCAATCTTTTGAGGACTATGGTATACTGTGACTAGAAAGGAAACAGTTGCAACCATTATTGTTGAACTAAATTCTATCCCTCAAGAAGTAAAAGAATAGAAACAATAAAGAAATTATACCTTGAATACTGGAATTTTGTTTAAGTATCTATTACTTTACTGAGTTCACTGTTTGTGACAATCCTATATTCAAATGCTTTAAAAATTTATCAAGCAGCGCCCAAAGCTTCGTACCTGTAGTCTGTAAAAATAGGAAGAACTCTCTGCATTAGCTCGGAAGCTAAGTAAGTCCAGTTTTTACATGACAGTCTCTTTTGTATGGTCGAAAAAGGAACAAAATCAGTAAACTGAAAAGAACTATTCTACTGCCAAACATAACCAACAAATAATAAATTTCGATAACAGATAACTAATCAAACAATTACTGACTGCATATATTGAAATTATATGTATTTTAAAAAATTTAAATTTTTTCGGAAATTTTGGGGTTTTGACAGTAAGGATATGGAAGGTGATGCAATGAGTATCCGCATGTGCATGAGAAGATGGTGTAGATCTATAGATATGTCAGAATACAACTGGTATGTGCCTTCCTCTTGAGTCTCCGCATATGCACACAAAAATAATGTGGGGTGCGGAAGTGAGAAAAGGGGGTGGGATAAAAGGGGGTCATGAAAACCTTCTGCATCTACATGGAAAAGTAATGCAAATATGTGAAATGCATAAACCAATGGATTAGCACCTTAAATTAAGGCCTTGTGAATCAAAAAAACTTAAGTTATTTCATTAATTTACATTATTTCCAAAGGAATTTCCAAGGCAAAGAAGATACTTGGAACATCATAAAAGGATTAAGGGCTTTTGATGATGGATAAACAAATGGATTTTAATTTAAATACCATCAAAATATCCTTGAAGGTCGGCTAAACTAACTAATATGGCACCTGAAGTCTCAACAACACGCATGGTTATTATGGCTTCACACCATCTTGAAACCGTTGTTAGAACCAAATTTAGTATTCACATGGTGTTTAAATATGGAGGGTCTCCCATTAGATAAGAGACTACTGTACTTGGGTGTATATAACAACCAATGGATTAAAATCACAATGCATGGTAGTGGATCTACAATGATAAGACTTATACCCTATACCTAAATATAAGAACTTTGAAACAATAATTAAAACTATGGATCTAGATAAACCAAACGCATTGTATGGAAGGTTCAAGCATGTAAATATTGCATATCAAGACGCCATATAATTCTAGAAACAAACAATGAACAAATCTAAGAAGACATGAATCTCAATATCATATCAACATGCCGAAGTTGTAACAACCTAAAAATAAGTAGATCGCAACTCCATGAAAAGAGAGATCTAAAAAAATCATGACAACATACTAAATCCATATATCCCAACATCAAGATGATAGATCTTATTTGGGAAATCATATTAGAAACACACTTTATGCCAGAAATCACATACATTTTTATTTATATATAAAATACATATATATATATATATATATATAACGTGTACACAACTTCTCACAAGCTCACAAAGAAGAAGGGATCCTCCAACTATCACAGTATTCTTTCTACTCTTTACTCAAGAAAAAAATTAAAGCAATAATTCTTTGAAGTTATGTGCTCCTCCTTCCTTTTATAGAGTAAGGGAAGAAGTGAAAACCCTACACTAGGTCCACAATTGAGGATGGCTCCAAAAGCAGAGCGCTCCAACTTGATAAGGTCCACTCTAACCAACTCATGTTACCTCTCAGTAGATTCTTCCCCCAATAGAGTCAAACATGTACCGAAGAGAATATGCCATTACTCCAATAGTGCACCTCACTTATGCTAAGGGTGGAAATTACATGACCACTCCTGACAAGCATGTTTTTCCATGTAACTAACTCCAGTAATGTGGAAAAGGTAGGTACATCCCCGCATTTCCCAAGCACCCTCACCGCATATTTTATGTGATACTACATATTTTGATGCAACAACTTGATTAGTGGCCCTCCTGGTCCAAATAACTGTTAAAAAAATAGATGAAAATGGGTCGTGAGACAATGCTCCCTCATTACATTATTTGGACTTCTAATGTGTCCCTATCATAGTAGAAATCAAACACTCTATAAGAATAGGTAAACCAACACTCCCTCTTTTCAAGGGAAATGGTCTACATCACACCAATCTTCTTCCTCGAGATCACAAAAATCCCCCTTTCTGGTGGCGTTGTCAAAATATTGAAAACCTACATTAAATTGGTATTTAACCCATGGATATCAAAACCCCTTATAATGGGAGAAAAATTATCATCAAAGTCAACTCCCTGTTTTTGGCTAATCATGTACCAACAAATATAGGCATGATATTTTCCATGATCCCGTCAGCAACATGCATGAAATCAATCACCAATTTCTAGTAGGCTTTTAAACTCTCTCAAACGCCATTCTTGAGACCAAATTTGTGCCCCTTTATCATGGTATGTTTCCATAAATTCTCTGCATCTTCCTCCTCAAAGTTGGAAATATCTATCTCAAGAATGGAAGACATTAGTACAATGTAAGTAGGAATTATTTTGGGTAGATAGCTCCCCCAAAAAGATGAATTTGTACTCCCACCTGATCTTGTGCATCTCGCGATGCCTCAGTAATCTATCTCAACTTCCTGTCTTAAATTGAGAGTAATGAGGACGTTCTTCCTTCACTGGAACCTTACTTATATAAATCGAGCGTGTCATTCGTATTCATTTCAAAAATTGGGACAACAATATTTTCTCTTTCCTCAATCTCCATGGGAAGGTGTAGTTACTTTGTGGACCTCCCATCCTTATCAACAGAATACTCCATTCTCTAATAACACCATTAGGCTTATTTTACAAAGCCGGTACTTTTACAGATAGCATGATTACAGAATCATGAGCTTGGACACAAAATAAAATTATGTGTATAGATTCTAACACTTGACAAGGATTTTGTTGCACATTTCACAATGTGAAATCCAATTTCAATGGGATTTGTAGATCGCCCGCATAATGTTTGAGGATAAGGAGAAAGTTTACGGCAAAAACATGAAGAATACTAGAACGAAAATGGAAAAATGCTTGTTTTTTTGGTGGAAATATAACATTCTACACTACTCTACCTACTTGTAGTACAAATCAAAAGGAAAGAGTTGTCGACGCTTGAGACACTAGAGATAGCACCTATATTAAGCAGTGTATTGACACCTTATCTAATATGTTAGCATTGAAAGTGTATGCATGGCCAATAACACGTCTGCAAATAGCAAAGGTAAAGGAAAAGTGAGGATTGAAGGTGGAGTTATCAATGACGTCGTGTTTGTATATTATTCTAAAATAATATAATTTCTTGTGTCCGTGTTAAAAAATAAGGCTATAAGAATTATTTGTGGAAAGAATAGTGAAAAACTAGCTTGAAGAAATGGCAATGGCTTCCACTATCCAAAATCCACCTCGAGGGGGCATGTCAGCCCAAGATGGGACACCATGTTACTGGGAGGAATGGAACACTTTTTTAGGGCATAGCATCTCCCTACTTTCAACGACCTAGTAACCCCCCTTTGACATTGCTATGAAATTGTTGAAATGTTACTTCTATATATTCTGAGACTATGCATGTAATATCAATTTACCTTTGGTTGGTAATGTTGATAATTCTAGCAAAATGTGGCATCAGAGAGATGTATGCATGAATTATGGAATCATTAATCCTATGTGGGGTGGGGGATGGTACATGGATCACCCCCTATTCCAACTACAAACATATTATATGAGGATTGTGTGCAAAAAGATAAACATCTTGACTAGTTTGAAATAGCTAAAGGCTTAAATATATGGTTAAAACGGACAATACAACCTATGTATAATTTCGAATTATAATTTTAACTCAAGAACCTTCCTTATTTAGCATAATTTATGTTCTTAATTTTATTGGTGACCCCTTCAAGAAAGTGTGGTTCTCTTTTATTAAAAGAAATATGCAAAGCACTTGCCAAACTTTAGGAGCCCAAGGAACTTGTCGAATATTAACATAAATAAATAATTACCATACTCACAATGCACATTGGAATAAAATATGACAACATTTTGTTTATCTCATTATGAAATGAACATGGGATCAAAAGGGACTATATTGTATACACATCGAGAATATAGTGTGAATATAGTGTAGTATAAACAAAGAACACGACCATTAAATGTATATGATGTATATATTATAATTAATCATGGTGTGGAGCTAAAGTCAAAAAGGCCCACCATGGGTTATTGTTTTTATGTTTCGGCGATTAAATCAGTGTCGACGATATTTTGTGCTAGCCAAGCACATTATGATTTTTAAATCATCATGTAAATATGAAATTAATTAAAAAAACCACAACCAGCTATGTCAGTGCAACAATAATGAGATGGGGGCATGATTCCTAAGGATAAGGGGGCGGGATATTTAACCTTTGGGGCCAATGGGGAAAAGCCAAATGTCCATAGAGAACCCATCAAACTGTCAACTACCTTTCTTGTCTTTTTCCCCAAACATGTATTGCTGCCAGAATGTGGTTGAGTTAGTTATTGCATGGAATGGGAAGAGTATGGGAAAAAATTCGAATTGGGCAGACAAACCATTTTTGAAAAACGTGTTATGACTTCCTTGGTAAGGAAAATGCCCAAAAACGTATTCCATTCTGCCATGCATCCACGTTTTCCATTTTCCTCACCATTCTCCTTCACGTTGGGGCTTTTGGGAGGAGCTGGAGTTTTTCTTGTGTGTTTTTCATTCCACGTTTTTTGTTGTTGGCTTAATTTTCCCATGGATGGGATGTCCTTTTTGTAATGCCATGGATTGGGTTGTCTTCCTCGCGTTTTTGGAGCTGCTGGTGCATTTTTCATTCATGTTTTTGCAATTTCATGTGTTTTTACCATGGCTGTGAAGTGTTTTTGTTAACTTCTAGTGGTTGGGATCTCTGCCAGGCATTTTGGTGTCATTTCCACATTCCCACAGTGGGGAATTTCATTGTTTAGTTTTTCCCAATGAGTGGGAGAACAAAGCCATGAATTTTGGGCGTTGTTGAGTTCGTTTTGGCTGCATTAGGGCCATAAACGACTCTGGAAATCGAATTGTTTCTAAGGGGGTTGTTTTACCCATTGTCATTTATGTTTTGGTTTAACAACGTTTTCATCAATCTCAGATATTGAAATTGTTGTGTATGCCTCTGCTGTTTTGTTTTGAACTATTTTTAGAGTGGAAATGGGGTCTGAGCTAGCTTGATAAACCTAGTGGAAGAAGGAACCTCACAGATAGAGCTAAGGGGCTGGCTTTCTTCTTTGCACACCCTAAATAGCACTGGAAGGGAAGGCATAGCCTGAGGTACTATGCAGCAGAGAAGGGGATGCTTCCTTGTGTTTGGTGTGTAGATGTTTTAGAATTCATGCTAGGTCTGGTGCAGGTGTCCATAGCTCTTTGGTGAGCTCACTAGCTTAGCAGTCGGCCTTTCCAACTCCTTTATAGCCTAATAAACCCAATTGTGTTGGCTTGGCCGAGTTTTGTGTATCCGTGGCTACGTGTGAGCCTGCTAGTGTTCCCTTATTCCTTGTGGAAATCATGTCCAGCTCGGGGGTGGCAGTGTTGCTAAGAGATTGATAAGCGCACTAGCCTATGGTTGGGTGGAATGTTGCAGCGACATAGCTCGTTGCTGGACAACTCTTTCTCAAAATAAGTATTTCCTTGTGTTTAATCACTGCAACTGTATTTTCTCGATAAATTAATATGAACATGTTGAAGGCTTGAATGTGAATGAAATGTAATTTGCTTCCACTGTATGTTAATGGTTTATGCACTTGTGTATGTTTTTAGTTTCAATGCATTTTCATCATGTGTATGTTCATGGATTTTACATTTCCCAGGTTAGATAGCATCATGGTCGCGTCATCTCTATCGATTTGAGGGGTGGGGATGTGACAGTGTGGTATCAAAGCATCTTGGTTGCAGCATCGGGCCTCAATGGGCCAAGGAGAGCAGCTAACACAGGGTAGAATTACCTCTGTGGTTAGCAGAAAAATTTTCTGAAATTTTTCTAAGTGTTGAGCATTTCTCTTCTTGTGTGACAGCTGAGAAAGCCAAAGATGAGCTGCAGTGGTGGCTGGGGTTAGATGAAGCGAGCCACAGTGGTGCCTGTCTTGTCTGAAGCGGGCCACAGTGGTGGCTGGGTTCCAAGATCTGAGCCGATTCGGCAGATGTGTTGACAGGTTTTCACCGACACAGCAGATGGAGCCGCCCAAAATTTTGCCAATGGCGAGGGAAATTTTCTCGATGTAGAGAAAAAAATTTCAAAATTTCCTAAGTGTTGTCGCGGGCGCATGGAAACTGGGAAGCTATCTACAACAGCGTCTAAGAAAGGTCGAAGGCAAGCCGTAGTGGCGGCTAGGTTTCTAGGAATGTGCTAATGGCTGCATCTCCCAAAGGGAGCCGCAATGGCAGACGACAACCAAAGTTCTTTCCGCAACAGCGGAGACTTCGGCAAATGTAAGTTTAGGAATGAGTCGTGACGACGGTGGAAGGAAACGGAAGATCGAGTTTCAACATGGTGGATGACAATTCGAGAAGGAGCTGATGAGCATCAGTCGGGTCAAGGTGATGTACAGCGAAAAGAAGAAGGATATTGAGCTGCAATGGCAGTGGGTGAAAGAGAAAGAATGAGCTGATGAGGCGATGGGAAGGAGAGGAAGCAAGACCCAATGGTAATGAAAGAAAGAAGAAGAAAGAGTCACAACGGCGATGGGAAGAAGAAGAAGATGGAGTCGCAATGCGATGGAAAGAAAGGGTAAATTGAGCCGCAATGGCAGTGGGTGGAAAAGGAAGAAAGAACCGACGAAGCGGCGGGTGGAAGAGGAAGATGGAGCTTCCATGTCGGAGGAAAGGTGAAAATTGTGTCAAAACAGAGTTTTGACAGAGCAATTCATAAGGCTTCAGTGGAAACAGTTCCAGAAGTATTTCAAGCAGAAGTACCCCTCTGATAGGTACTATGATGACAATATTAAAGAGTTCCATGAGCTGAGATTAGGACAGCATACCATGGAAGAGTTTGCAAACAAGTTCCTAGAACTATTGAGGTATGTCGGGTACATCAAAGATGAAAATGTGAAGATACAGCATTTTCTGAGTGGATTGCCTCAGTCTTACAAAGAAAGAATTGACTTTTATGAACCTAGAAGTTTGGAAGAAGCAATAAGGAAGGCTAAGTATTGCTATGAATAAAGCAAAGGAAAACGTGATTATCATAAGACATGGAAGGACAAAAAGAATGAGAAGTCTGACCAAAGAAAGAAAGGTTTCAAACCTTCTAACTTTAGGAGTCAGTAGAAGCAGCCATCCCAAGCTGAGAAGTAGCTAGCCAGAGTGATGGGAGAGGAGCCAAAAGATCCACAGCAGAACAGAGAACCACTCCAATGTTGGAAATGTGGAGGACCCCACATGCGCAAGAATTGTCCACTTGAGAATGAGAATGCAAGGCCAGCTTACAGCATTCAAGAGGCATAAACAGTGGGTCAAGTAGCAAGAGTCATCCCTAGGATTTATGCAGAACTAGAGGACCACCAGGCATATCACCAGTCAACTGTGGTTGAAGTTACAAGTAAGATTGTCGAGCAATCTGTTTCTATTTTTATTGAACCTGGTTCTACTCACAGTTACATTTCTCCTAGAGTAGTGAATATTTATGCTTTTAAGAAAGTAAAGCATAGCAAACCTTTGTTAGTTGAACTAGCCATTGGAACTAAGAGAAAGGTTAGTGAAGTGGTAAAGAAATGTTCATTGGTCATGAATGGATCGGTCACTTGTGTAGATTTGAATGTTCTACCACTTGGTTCCTATGATGTTCTCATTGGAATGTATTGGTTAGAAGCTCAAAAGGTAAAGCTTGACTATTACAATAAGTCTTTTGAATGCATGGATTAAGAAGGGAACCCAAGGATTGTGAAAGGCATTCCAAAGGTGATTTCTGTGAGGCAGATTTCAGCAATGCAGTTGAAGAAGTTATGTAGGAAAGGTTGTCAATTATATGCAGCTCATCTTTTGGAGGCAACAGAAAATGAAACTCCTAGGTTGGAGGACTGTCATGTGTTACAGGAATTCAGGGATGCGTTTCCTGATGAGATTCTAGGGATTCCTCCAAAGAGGGACATTGATTTCACAATTGAACTTGTGCCAGGAGCAGCACCAGTGTCCAAGACACCCTACAGGATGAGTACACCAGAAATGCTAGAGTTAAACAGCAACTGCAAGAGTTGTTGGAGAAGAAGTATATCAGGTTGAGTGTGTCTCCTTGGGGAGCACCAGTTCTGTTTGTGAAGAAGAAAGATGGTACACTCAGGTTGTGTATTGATTACATAAATGTGAACAAAGTCACAGTGAAGAACAAATATCCTTTGTCTAGGATTGATGACCTCTTTGATCAAATGAGAGGAGCAAAGGTATTTTCCAAAATTTACTTGAGGTCTGGTTAGCATTAGGTAAGAATCAAGGATGAACACATTCATAAGACAACCTTCAGGACAAGGTATGGGCATTATAAGTTTTTAGTGTTACCATTTGGTCCCACAAATGCACAGCTACATTTATGTTCCTTATGAATAGTGTCTTCAATAGGTATTTGGACAAGTTTGTTCTTGTTTTCCTTGATGACATTCTTATTTATTCCAAGAATGAGGAAGAGCATGAAGAGCATCTGAGATTGACGTTACAATTGCTCAGGGAGAATCAATTGTATGCAAAATTGAGTAAGTGTGACTTTTATAGAGATAGGATTCATTATTTGGGTCACATTATCTCAAATGAGGGCATATCTGTAGACCCTGAGAAGGTTGAGGCCATTATGAATTGGCCCACTCCAAGAAATGTGACAGATGTAATATCTTTTATGGGACTTGTGGGATACTACATGAGATTCATTGAAGGATTCTCTAAGGTTGCACGTCCAATCACTTCTTTGAAAAATATGGGAATCAAGTTTGAATGGACATCGAGGTGTGAAGAAAGATTCCAACAGTTGAAGAATATTCTCATAAGTTCACGAGTCTTGAATATTGCAGACCCAGAGAAAGATTTTGTGGTGTATATTGATACATGCAGACAAGGACTTGGAGGATTTCTTATTCAAGACAACCGCGTGATATGTTATTACTCAAGAAAGCTAAAGGAGCATGAGAAGAACTATTCCACTCATGATCTAGAGCTTGCAGCCATGGTACATGCTCTCGAGATGTGGAAGCATTACTTGATGGGCAAAAGATTTGAGTTAAGGACAGACCATTGTAGTATGAAGTATTTGTTTGATCAGCCTACTCTAAATGCTAGGCAAGCGAGATGGCTGGAGTTTTTATGTGAGTTTGATTTTGAAATCAAGCATATAAAGGGAAAAGAGATTAAGGTAGTTGATGCAGTCAACAGGAATATGCAGGAAATTCATGTGGCATCTCTTAGTATTCTCCAATCAGATTTGAGACAGCGGATTGTTGATCATACTACTACAGATTAATTGTATGAGCTACTACAGATTAATTGTATGAGCAGGTAAAAGATAAATTGCAGCAGCAAAGTCTTGAGAAGAGGTATGAGGGATATAAATTGGAAGAAGATGGACTTCTTATTTATAATAACAAACTCTATATTCCAAATGTAGCATATCTGAGGAGAATGGTTATGGATGAGATCCACCAGGATCCGTATTCTAGTCACCCAGGATATCAGAAGACGATTGCTACAGCCAAAAAGAAGTATTTTTGGCCAGGAATGAAAAAGGATATGGCCGAGTATATTTCAAGATGCATGAAATGTCAGCAGGTGAAGGTCGAGCATCAACACCCAATAGGTTTGTTGCAGCCTTTGTCGGTTCCAGAATGGAAATGGGAAGTTATTTCTATGGATTTTATTACAAAATTGCCAATGACTTGGAGACAACATGATTCCATCATGGTTGTGGTGGACAAGTTGACAAAGGTAGCACATTTTAAGCCGGTTAATTCTACGCATAAGACTGATGACATTGCAAAAATCTTCATGAAGGATATTTTCAAATTGCATAGATTTCCTAAGGCAATAGCCTCTGACAAATATGTCAAATTCACTTCCAATTTCTGGAAGGGTTTATTTGCATATTTAAGTACAAAGTTGAACTTCAATACTTCCTGTCATCCTCAAACTGATGGGCATATGGAGAGAGTGAATCAAGTGCTTGAAGACATGCTTTGCATGTATGTGATGAACAAACCAACCAAGTGGGAAGATTATCTACACTTTGTAGAGTTTGCATATAACAATGGACAGCAAGCATCCTTGGGGATGAGTCCATATGAAGCTTTGTATGGGAGGAAGTGTAGGACACCAATGACTTGAGACAATCCAGTGAATAGGGTTGTGCTTCGGCCAGAATTGCTCAAGGAGATGGAGCAAGAGGTTGTAAATATCAGGCAGAATCTAAAAGCAGCCCAATATAGACAAAAAAGCCATGCAGATAAAGCATATGGTGAACAGAGAATTCAGTGTTGGGGATCATGTTTACCTCAGAGTGAGGGCAAAGAAGAGTTCCTTGAAGCTTGGAAGTTGTGCCAAGTTGTCACCTAGATATTGTGGGTTGTTTGAAGTGCTTGAAAGAATAGGTCCAGTTGCATATAGACTTGCATTGCCTACTAGCACTAGAGCTCATAATTATTTTCATGTTTATTTGCTTAAGAAATATGTACATGATCCTAACCATGTGATAAATTGGGATGTGATTCAGGTGGAACCCGAGGGAGAGTTCCAAATAGAGCCAATGCGCATCCTCGACAGGAAGGTCACAATGCTCCGAAACCGGGCCATAGAGCTGATAAAGGTGCAATGGTAGCACTACAGTCCTGAAGAGGCTACATGGGAGCTGGAGGATGCCATGCAATTGGCACATCCATTTTTGTTCAATTCTGCGAAGCACTGAGGTGATGCCAGTGTAGCATTTTTGTTCAATTTTGTAAAGCACTAAGGATAGTGCTATTGAAGGGGGAGGGGAATGTAACACCTCAATTTTGACCTCATTTGCATTAAATGTATATAATGTATATATTGTAATTAATCGTGGTGTGGAGCTAAAGGAAAAAATCCCCACCATGGATTATCATTTTTATGTTTCGGCGATTAAATCAGTACCGACGGTATTTTGTGCTAGCCAGACACGTTATGATTTTTAAATAATCATGTAAATATGAAATTAATTAAAAAAACCCACAACCAGCTATGTCAATGCAACAATAATTAGATGAGGGCATGATTCCTAAGGATAAGGGGGGGGGGAATATTTAACCTTTGGGGCCAATGGGGAAAATCCAAATGTCCATGAGAGAACCCATCAAACTGTCAACTACCTTTCTTGTCTTTTTCCCCAATCATTTATTTCTTCCATAATTTGGTTGAGTTAGTTATTGCATGGAATGGGAAGAGTATGGGAAAAACTTCGAATTGGACAGAGAACCCATTTTTTTAAAATGTGTTCTGACTTCCTTGGCAAGGAAAATGCCCAAAAACGTATGTCATTCTGCCATGCATCCACGTTTTCCATTTTCCTCACCATTCTCCTTCACGTTGGGGCTTTTGGGAGGAGCTGGAGTTTTTCCTGTGTGTTTTTCATTCCACGTTTTTTGTTGTTGGCTTCATTTTCCCATGGATGGGAGGTCATTTTTGTAATGCCAGGGGTTGGTTTGTCTTCCTCATGTTTTTGGAGCTGCTGGTACATTTTCCATTCAGGTTTTTGCAGTTCCATGTGTTTTTACAATGGTTGTGAAGTGTTTTTGTTAACTTCTAATGGTTGGGATCTCCATTGGGCGTTTTGGTGTCATTTCCACATTCCCACGGTGGGGAATTTTCATTTTTTAGTGTTGCCCAATGAGTGGGAGAACAAAGCCACGAATTTTGGGTGTTTTTGAGTTTGTCTTGGCCACGTTAGGGCCATAAATGACTTTGGAAATCGAATTGTTGCTATGGGGGTTGTTTTACCCATTGTCATTTACATTTTGGTTTAACAATGTTTTCATCAATCTTAGATCTACATTTTGGTTTAACAATGTTTTCATCAATCTTAGATCTTGAAATTGCTGTGTATGCCTATGTTGTTTTGATTTGAACTATTTTTGGAGTGGAAATGGGGTCTGAGATAGCTTGATAAACCTAGTGGAAGAAGGAACCTCGCAGATAGAGCTAGAGGGTTGGCTTTCTTCTTTGCACACCCTGAATAGCACTAGAAGGGAAGGCATGGCCTGAGGGACTGTGTAGCAGAGAAGGGGATGCTTCCTTGTGTTGGGTGTGTAGATGTTTTAGAATTCAAGCTAGGTCTGGTGCAGGTGTCCATTTCTCTTTGGTGAGCTCACTAGATTAGCAGTCAGCCTTTCCAGCTCCTTTATAGCCTGATAAAACCAACTGTGTTGGCTTGGCTGATTTTTGTGTATCCTTGGCTATGTGTGAGCCTGCTAGTGTTCCCTTATTCCTTGTGGAAATCATGCCCAGCTTGAGGGTGGCAGTGTTGATGAGATTGATGAGCGCACTAGCCTATGGTTGGGTGGAACGTTGCAGCGACATAGCTGGTTGCAAGACAACTCTTATTTACATAATATTTATATTTGATATTTATTTAGATGTTATTTTAGCCTAATCAAAGTGTTATTTATGTTTTCATATTTAATGTTGGCCTATATATATATGTATGTATGTATGTATGTATGTATACACATGTGTATATATACATATATACATATGTGTGTATATATCTAGATGTATGTATATATACATATATGTATATATATGTATATATATAGATACATATGTGTATATATGTATACATATGTATATATATATGTACATATGTATACATATATACACATATGTATCTATACATATACATATGTATATATATGTGTACATATGTATATATGTATACATATGTATATATGTATATACATATATACATATGTATACATATATAATATGTACATATGTATATATGTATACATGCATATATGTATATATGTATACATATATATATATATATGTATATACATATATACATATGTACATATATATATATACACATATGTATATATATATACACACACATATATGCATGTATACATTTATACATATGTACATATATATATATATGTACATATGTATATATGTATACATGCATATATGTATATATGTATACATATATATATATATGTATATACATATATACATATGTACATATATATATACACATATGTATATATATATATACACACACATATATATGTATCTATATATGTATATACATATACATATATGTATACATATACATATATACATATATATATATGTATATGTATACATATACATATACGTATATACATATAATATGTATATGTATATACATATACATATACATATACATATACATATACATGTACATATGTATATGTATATGTATATATACACATATATCATATATATATATGTATATGTATATATATACATATGTATATATATACATATGTATATATATAAATATATATATGTATATGTATATATACATATATATATTTATATATATACATATGTATATATATAAATATGTATATATATACATATACATATATATACATATACATATATATATGTATATATACATATGATATATGTGTATATATACATATACATATACATATATATATGTATATATACATACATATGTATATATATACATATACATATTTATGTATACATATACATATGTATATATACATATATGTACATATATATGTATATACATATATATACATATGTACATATATATACATATGTGTATATATACATGTGTATATATATACACATGTGTATATATACACATGTGTATATATATACACATGTATATATACTCATACATATATATACATATGTACATATATATACATATGTGTATATATACATGTGTATATATATACACATGTGTTTATATACACATGTGTATATATATACACATGTATATATACTCATATGTGTATATATACATGTGTATATATATACACATGTATATATACAGACATATGTGTATATATACACATGTGTATATATATACACATGTATATATATGTATATATATATATACACATGTATATATATATACACATGTATATATATACATGTGTATATATATACACATATACATATACATATACATATATCTATATATATATATATATATCACATTGTTGCAGCTGCAATATTTTCCCCAAAATTCAAAAAAAAATTGGGACCCTCCTTTAATTCGTTTTTGCTCAGCTTTTGGTTTTGCTTGATGTTTGCGCAAAGATTAATTTGATGCCAGCGAGTTTTTATGGTTGGATTTGATTTTGCCTTACCATCGGAAGCATGTGAGATTTTTGAGTCAGGAGTCCTGTTATCTTCACGCTCGCCGTTGTGGAAAAGAACAAAACATCAAGTCCGAGTCAAGTGTATTTGGTCTCCGATGCATTTTCTTTATCGGCAGTTGTTTTGAGATCCCGTCGAAACTTTTGTCTATACGTCTTTCGCCGTTGCGAAGGAGGTACTGTGAAGTTTCCTCAAAGTTGTTGTATCCTCTTCCGATCCCCGCCATTTTTTATTCGCAGTTCTTTTGGATTTCAACTTTCGTCGTTGCGGCTTTGGAAAGCACTACCTTTCCGATGAGGTTCGATTTTGTTTTCCACATGACCTTTATTTTTTTTTTGTCTGAAGTCATGTTTTTTTTTACTCTGATTTGCGTTGGTCTGCGAAACTTCTTTGCTTTTATGATTTCACAGTTGCAGATCGCCAACCATCTATTGATCCGAGGCCTTAGTCTTGCGAGCTCCAATGCGAGTGTTGATTTGTTTCTCCGCCGACATCATTGTGGGTGTCCTGACTGTTTCATCATCCGCCGTTGCAGAGGCGGTACTGACATGATCGCTGACCCCATAATCTTTTGCCGCCCGATGATCTTATTTTTTCCGTCGATTATTTGTTGACTGGGGCATATATATAGTGGGGTTGGGGTTTATTATTTTATTGTTATTTTGGCGATTTCTCCATGTTGTCGTTATCGCTCGAGCAGACCAACGCATTCGCTATCGGTACCTTCGCTCCTAGGTTGCTCTGTCGTGGAATTTTACTGGTTTTCCTCCACCAGTCGCATAGCACATTGCCAGGTAGGCCCTTATGCCCATTTCACTGTTCTGTTTGATTGGTCGAACTATTTTTATTGTCCTTGGTCAGTTCGTCGCCTCTACGGTTAGTGGTTACCTAGGTTTTCCCATCACGACATGTATATATGTTCTAGGTAGAAGGTCGAGCGGACCGGGGGGGGTTTGTAGTTTTGCAATGATGACTTTAGTGGCCGTTGGGGGTTTGCAGACCACACTCGACTGCTGGGGAAACCGGTGTAGAAGGGCGTTACACTGTCCGCACCAGTTTCCCCCAGTCTATGTTTCGCCAGCCGGGAAGGGCGTTTTCATGGGTTTTCTTCCAAGATGTCGAGGTTTTGGCTCCCCAGTTTGGTCACCCTCATTTGTGTAAACCAGGGTCGCAACACTGAAGGTGTTAAAATCGAATACGAACCCCGGACCAGTTTAGGTTCAGAATGCATTACCTAGTCAGGCCATGAGGCGAGCGTTTTTACAGCAAGTAGCTTCCTCTTATTGTTTATGAGTTAAGCGCACTATCGGTGTAGTGTCCTCACTCTAGATTAGGCACCATATTTTTCCTGTGTGACGTTTAGGTCGTAGTGCTGAGAGGGGGTGTTTGAGACTGTTATCTGCTTCAGCATTAGGAGGGAGATTTTCGTCGTTTTGGAAAACCCATGCTATTCTAAGTTAATTCTGCAATTGTTGGTCGTGAGCTGGTTTTAGTTTTGGGCAGAATAATTTTATGTGGAAACATTTGGTTTTTGAGCATTGTTTGTTTATCCTTCATAGCTGCACTCATGTTTAGCATAGATGAGGTAAAACACTTATACAGTTGTCTCCATTTTGAATGTTTTCCGGGAGTGACCCAACAGATCCTAAAAACAATTTCTGTGTATGACAGGAAAATTCTTTGGAATCTAAGATGTCTAAACGGCAGAAGAAGAAGGCTCCCGTAGTAGAGGAGGAACCCGAAGTCAAAATCGTTACCAGAGTCGAATACACCTACGAGGACACCAAATGCATAGTGGGTGCAGAACCCGAATATAAATGGGGGGAGATTTACAGATTAATAACACGTCGAGAAGTACCTGACATAGGTTTTGAAGAAGAAACCATCTATGCCAATATAGAGAGATTTGCATTGATGAAAATTGCTACCACACCTGAGCTTTTTCCATGCTCAGAGGTGATTGGATGGATTCTGCCCAGGGCAGATGTAACCACCATGATTTTTGTGAATGTTGATAAACAGGGTTATGCTGCTTATAACCCTGGGTATGTGGCACTGGCCTACCACTTACCAGAAGCATAGGTGTACTTAACTGAGGACTGGCCGAAGGCAATTAAGATGGACCTAGTCGAGACACTGAAGAGGATGTTGATGCCTGGCAAGAATTTTAGAACTAGGCCGACCGAGGAATATGACACTGCCAATCTAAGAACCCCTTACAGGTTCATTGCCCTGATGCTGAACAGGATTTTCGGGAGGGCCCACGGTAAAAGCTTCAAATTGGAGTGGGTTCCTACCATTTTCTATGTTGCAACATAGGGGACAGTGTTCAACTAGGCAAACATTGTGTCCAACAGCCTCTCAGCCTGCATTGCTTCAGCATTAGGAGGGGTGTCCCAGAAGAGATCAAAGTTCTATATGAGCTCTATACTAATTGATTGCATACTGTGCAACCAACCCTTCCCCAATATGAGGTGTATCTGGGACCGAGAGAGAACACCAGTCTACACAGCTTACAAGCCACTATGGGCATAGAAGTACAACATTCACTATAGGGAAGTGTGTGAGCACTTCATCATGCCGCTATATACATTGTTCTTCTTAAAGGAGTGCAACTGTATGTCAGAGGAAGCATTGCATGTGATTGAGGAATACACAGACTACTATCTGACAAAGGATGGATTGTATTTTAGAATGTATGGATGCTCTAGAGCACCCTCACTGCTGCCAACATATGCCACTGACTATATAGTCCACAAAGAGGCAGTTAGACAAGTCTTTCTAGATGGCATAGGGAGTTTTATGTTTGAACATACGAAAGCAGCTTACCCTCCTTTACCATTCAGGTTGGGAAGCTATAAATTCACAAGGGTGAAGAAAGCTGAGGAACTTGTGGAGGAATTGGGGAAATTCGATTTTGGGGAAATGAATTTCCACAGGAATGATTCCCGGAACAAAGTGGCAGAGCACTGCAGGGAAGCAAATGTGCATTTTGAATACACAAGCCACTAGGCTCGAGAGGAATCCATTTTCCGCAGTGCACAAAATCTAACGGCCTTAAGAAGAAGGTTTAAAAAGAAAATCACCACCAAAGGTAGGAAAGGACAAGATGAGCAAGAAAAGGCAGAGGAGGAAGAAACTAGAAAAAGAAATGAAGATGCTAGGAGACTAGCGCAGGAAGCCGAAAGTTGGCTCAAAGGTGAGGAGGAAGAGAAGAGAAGAGCTGAACAAGAAGCAGCTAGAAAGGCAGAGGAAGCTACCTAGAAAGGTGAGGAGGAAAAGAAAAGAAAGATGGATGAGGAACTAAAGAAGCAGGAAGCAGAGAGGCTAAAGCTGACAGGGGCAGAGAAATCAGTTTCCGATCCTGTAGATAGTCAAGCTCAGGACTTGGGGAACCCTGATATTCAAGATCTGGAGGCAACTGCTAGCAGCATACCAGGACAGGCTATGGTCCCCACCCTTAGGCTAATCCCTTTTGAGCAGAAGAAAGGGGAGGAGGTACCGGATTTCAACACTATCTTTTATGATAGGGAAAGGAAAATGATAGTGAAGAGGACCGAGAGAAAGGTTGAGACTGAAGAGCAGGAGGGTAAAATGATAATTAAGAAGACTGTAGTATATGGGACAGACAAGGACCCCAGATTCACCATTAGAGTTGGGGCTGCATTGATCCATGCTTCTGAGGACAATGTAGATCGGATATTGACTGATCTTAAACAGTCGAAGAAGTCTGCTGCCTAGTTAAAGGACACCCTAAGAAGAGAGAGAGAGAGAGGAAAGTAGCAGCTTGAAAAGAAAGTTTGAAGACATAAAACATGAAATAAAGTCTTCAAAAGTTGAGCTCTAGTTCCTCCAAGTCGAGAAGAGATCTCTAAAGGCTACCCAGGAAGGTATGGAGAAATTGCAGCAGGAATGTCAAGGGTTGAGGACAGAAAAGGAGTAGCTACTACGCAGGATAGGGGAGTTGGAGCTGCAGAAAGCTTCCTTGGAGGAATCTGAGAGGCAATCTCAGGGGCAGAATGCAGAACTTAAAGAACAGATTACCTCATTAACAGCAGCTCTAGAAGAGGCCAAGGAACAACAGGTCAGTCTTCAGCCTTTCAAGGAGCATGTTCTGGCACAGAGGAGCAAGATGCACCAGCTGCAAGTAGCCATAGAGGAAGAAAGGTGCAAATTCTTGCAAGTAGATAATCGGCTGGAAGAGATTTTGGAAACCTATTCATATTTTGTAGATAGATCACAAGATATATTAGAAGTCTTGACAGGAAGGATGGGGAGATTAGAAGCGAATGAAGAAACCCCTGTAGATCTACCATCGAAAGATCAACAAGCCCTGAGGCAAGACTGCGATTTACTGTAGTTTTCCATAAACACAGCCGAAGAATTCAAGAAGGCCGTCAAGAAGACAAAGGGGGCTTGTGCAGAATTCTTCAGGAGACTTTTGATCACTTATAATCGCTGCCAGGTTGAGGCTGAATAGAGAATGGATACCTTTCCAGACCACAGCCTGTTTTTGGAAATGTTGCAAAGGAGGTATCAGGAAGATGAACAAAGGATCCAGCACATCAAAGCCTTAGATGAGCAAACCCTGAGGAATGAAGTAGCTCACTTCGCGGTTAGTGTGCAGTTGCTTGAGGACCAACTTCGTCTAAGCGCAGCCAGAATAGAAGTAATAAGAAATCAGGCTGCTAAATTTGAAATAAATATTCGTTTCTTAGAACCTTCTGAGTTTGAAAGTATTGCCTCAGAGGCTTCGGCATGGAAGAAGTTTTTTAATAGTCAAGCGAGGCCCTCCTCATGAGCACTTTATTCATTTTATTGTAATATATTGTAAATTTTATAAGCACTTAATGAAAGAAAAGTGTGGGAGGTGAAGAGTTGGGGAAGCCTGAGAGTCATTCATGGGAAGCCCAACAGTTTTGTTCTTTTTGTTTAAATATAGAAGAGTTAGATAAGAGAGGGAATTTTTCCCAATTATATTGGAAGACATATTGTACGAAGAACTATTTCCTTTTGCAATAAATAATGACAGTTTGCCTGTTGGAGAAAGCTGGGTGGAATGTTCAAATGTTATGCTATGGATTTGTTGAAGAGGAACTATTTCATTTTCAGCTTTTTGTCCATTAACTGTGAGATCGTTCTGACTCTTTGAACCTATGTTCTTGTATGAGTGATCTCTGGTTTATTTTATGAAAATTTCCACTATGAGTAATGAATGTTGTTCATAAACAATTGGCTATCTGGTTGTTCAAATATCTTTAAATGTTCAGGTGTTTTGAAAGAAATATCAGCTATCTGTGATTTTTCATAATGCATGCACAAAATACATTACTCATTAATAAGTGATAATCTTGCTCCCTGGGGATAGGTTAGGTAGTTAGATTTAATTCCTTGTTGTGTGTGATTTAGATGCAAGAGAGTCTAAGATGAGAGGTAAGAACTTGCGCATCACATTGTGACCACTCCTTGCATTCTTAATCAATCTGCATTTTTAGATAGGCACTTGCATGTCATACTTAAAACTAAAAATACAAAATATACATGGTGGACCGAGCCGCAACCGGTAAAACCTTTTATTTTTGTTACTTGACCTACGGTAGCCGCACCGTAAACCGAACGGATTCCCTACACCAAACAGTCACGGGCTAGTTGGGAACGTTGACTGGGGAGAATCCCTTACTATTGTTGTCTGCGAATTTACAGGTCTCAACAGTTTATGGTGCTAGAAGGAGGGCCACCAGTGCATGGCTGGCCGGGGAAATCCATTTCCTCGAAATAACTCCACCAATGATAGTTTTGAAAGCAGTTTATTTTTTGAAGAGAATAGAGAACATTTGTTTGTTGTGGACAACCAAGTGATAAATGATCTTAGAAGACACACGCGAGCTTATGTAAAGAGTATTGGAGGAGTACCCATTATCCCTGATTTTCCCAAAAGAGAATACAAGAAGAAAAACCGTCCCATCTTGGAAGATTCAGTGTTGGTTGGAGACTTGGAAGAGTTAGTAGAAGGAGCCTTACAGGAAGTTCTACAGCCTTTGAATCAGGTAGGCACAAACACACCTTATTGTTCACCTGATTATACTCCTGTTCCTTCACCTCCTCACTCTCCACCCAGACTCATGGCAAGTGTAAATGAAAACCAACCACCTAACCCACCAAATCCACCACCGGCTTGGAAGGCCAAATCACCCTTGAACCTAACACCGTCGTTTCCTGACTTACCTCAGGCTTTTGAGAAGTTGCTGCCTAAGTTTGATCCTAATGAAAATATTGTAGTAGATGACCATTTGCAAAGTTTCTATTTGGCAATAGAAGGATTAAGAGCTGGGGAATATGTGAATGTTGTTTGTAGACTTTTCCCACACACCCTTAAAGGAGCAGCAGCATCCTGGTACTTTGGTTTGCCTGCAAACTCTATCCCAGATTGGGATACCTTTGAAAGGATTTTTAGAAACAAGTATGCATCCCAAAAGACGCATGCAGCACTAATGAAAGGTTTGGGCGCTTTAAAAAAAGAAAGGAATGAGAAGGTACACAATTTCACTCAAAGATTTTCTGCTTACCTCAAGAACTTCTCTGCAACTGATAAGCCCTCTGATAAAGTCCTGATTGAGTATTATACCTCAGCTTTAGGTCTAGACTTGGCTATGTTCACAAAATCTCAGGTTAATCCTACGTTTGTAGAGACTTATGAAGAAGCAAAAAGAGTAGAGGCTGAAAAAGAAAGTATAGAAGATTATCCCGAGCAATCTGGAGGAAAAACTGCCAAGAAAATAGCCTTGTTGTTGTCTAAACCTAAAGAGGAGCAATCACATGATTTTGAGGGGATGTTAAAGATGATGCAAAAGCTTTCCAACAGAATAATAAATTTGGAGAAAGAAAAAGAATCTTAGAAATCTTATAAGCCTTACTACAAAAAAAAGAGAAGATAACAACCAATTCAAGACCCCTCCACACAGTTCAGCATCAATGAATCTGACAGAGGTAGGGAAGGATAATTTCTGGATTTTTCACCAACAACCCCATTCTGAAAAGAATTTACCTCAGTGGTTAAATTCAATGACATTGGTAATGAATCAGCTTTTGGACTTTAAATTGGCTGAGGGCGGTGATGATGAGGAAAAAGGTAATAAGACCATAGAAAAACAAGAAAATGATACCATGTTTTTATAGGATTGTGTCTCGTTGTTTGATATAGAAAAAAGTACCCGTAAGCATGAGAATATACCAATGACAACGAAATATATGAAGTTGGTAAATAAAGACAATGCAATAATCTCAAAACTTAAGAAGTTGCAAAAGAATGTTAGGAAACAGCCAAAGAATAGTGTTGAAGACAAAGTACCCGAAATTACCATTATCAGCCAAGAGATGGAGCAAATCAAAAAGCCTGCTAAGCCTATGGAAGAACAAGTAGGTGTTGACAAAGAAAATACTGAAAAGCCTGAAGAGCCAGAGGAAGAGATACCCACTAAAAACCAACCTATGGAGGAAGATGTCGAATCAATTGGGGGAGAGAAAGCTAGAACCCCACCTTTCCTTTTGACTCTGGAAATGCTAAACCATAAGGTACATGACTCTTTGGTAGATTTTGGATCATCGGTGAATGTCATGCCACTTGCAGTTTGCAAAAAAATTAATGGGCAGCCAAAACCTACTACTTGGGAAGTCACCCAACTAGACAAAACTAATGTAAAAGTAGTGGGAGAAATGGAGAATGTTCTCATTCGTTTATCTGCAAATAACAAGATATGTCAATTTATTGATATTGTGGTGGCTAACATACCGGATGGATATGGACTTATTCTGAACCATGACTGGTCCGCAAGGTTAAAATGGTATTTTGCTTCAGATTGGTCACATTTGTGGTTGCCTCATAAGGGGATCCCAAATCGGATCAAAATTTTAAGAGAACCTTACATGAAACACAATATCACTAAGTTGGAAGAAGGTAATGAATCTACTAATTCTGTTTTGGGGAATTATATAATGGAGCTTGAACTAAGATATCATGCATCAGAAAAAGCCAGCAATATCACTGACATTCAGCCTGATCTCCTTCAATTTTCACAGGCTGATGAGATTGATTGTAAATCGGTAGACATAGTTTTGGTTTCAAAAATAGCAGAATTAGACCATGGTAGGTATCTCATGTCTGCAATCTAGCCTAGCCCCTTGACTCATAAGTTGATAGATTTTCAAGGGTGGGCACAATTTTATTTTTCTTTTGATTTGATGACTTTGTACATGAATAATTTGATGCAGTTTTACTTTGATTTACCGCTTTTATTTCTGGTTATTTTGGTTTGTTTTTGAATAAAAGAGGCAAACTTTTGGTTGCGTGGAAAGCATCAGGGTTCTCGATTAAATGAAGTATTTGGGATAAGACTATGTGTTTTATTTTGAAATGATAGAATTTCTTCTAGTAAGTAGTTTTCCTAAATGGCTATGTACTCATTGAAGTCCTGCTTAACCCCTGAAAATAACTCAGAATTAAGAGGTCTAGAATACTATTTCTAGGCTCCATCCATTTCACATCTAAGATGTCCTAGGGGGTGATATCCAAGGACCCACGGAAAGGAAGTAAGGTAAACAGTTATTATATATAAATGATCCCATGCCATGATTTCAAAAGCCAAAAGGCTGTTAAGAGTCAAAACTCCTAAAAGAAGCAATACATACCAAAGCAAAGTATCAGAATCATGAAAATCAATCTGCCAAAAGTTCTTCTCCATCCGTGAGCTGAAGAGTAAATACATCTCTCACACAAAAGGACACTATGGATAAAAGAGCCTAAATAAAAATTCAGAAGGAAAAGCAGATGGAAGACTCAAAAGAACAAAAGTTCAAAAAAGGCACAAAAGTGCAAGTGGCATGGGAATGAGGAACAAATGAATAGTTCTGTTTGCCATATGTTATGATCTTGTGGTGTCCAAGCTAGAAACTAACCAAAGACAGAGGTAAAATAAAACTCACCTACTTAGCCTCAAAAGAGTTATCGAGACTTTAAATATTTTGCGTTTCCCTTCCCAAAGAATGGACTGATATCAATGATTTAAATGCATTTGTTTGCCATCTTAGGAATACAAGCATCTAGAAAAATTCAACTTATGAGCTTAATGATTAAACAGTATTTTACTGGGAGGAAGTTGATTCAGAAATATGGGGTTCACCAGGTAGTCGCCAATTGTTGCAGCTGCAACATTTTCCCAAACTTCAAAAAAAAATTGGGACCCTCCTTTAATTCGTTTTTGCTCAACTTTTGGTTTTGCTTGATGTTTGCACAAAGATTAATTTGATGCCAGTGAGTTTTTATCGTTTGATTTGATTTTGCCTTACCATCGGAAGCATGTGAGATTTTTGAGTCGGGAGTCTTGTTATCTTCACGCCCGTCGTTGCGGAAAAGAATAGAACATCAAGTCCGAGTCAAGTGTATTTGGTCTCCGATGCATTTTCTTTATCGACAGTTGTTTTGAGATCCCGTTGGAACTTTTGTCTATACGTCTTCCACCATTGCGGAGGAGGTACTGTAAAGTTTCTCGAGATTTGTTGTATCCTCTTCTGATCCCCACCGTTTTTTATTCGTAGTTCTTTTGGATTTCAGCTTTTGCCGTTGCGGCTTTGGAAAGCACTACCTTTCCAATGAGGTTCGATTTTGTTTTCTGCGTGACCGTTAATTTTTATTTTTTTTTGCCGAAGTCATGTTTGTTTTGACTCCATATTGCGCTGGTCTGCGGAACTTCTTTTCTTTTATGATTTCGCAGCTGCGGCTCGCCAACCATCTATTGATCTGAAGCCTTAGTCTCGCGAGCTCCGATGCGAGTGTTGATTTGTTTCTCTGCCGACACCATTGCGGGTGTCTTGACTGTTTCATCATCCGCCGTTGCGGAGGCAGTACCGACATGATCGCCGACCTCATAGTCTTTTTCCACCCGATGATCTTATTTTTTTCGTCAATTATTTGTTGACCGGGGTGTATATATAGTGGGGTTGGGATTTATTATTTTATTGTTATTTTGGCGATTTCTCCGTGCTGTCGTTATCACTCGAGCAGACCAATGCATTCGCTGTCGGTACCTTCGCTCCTAGGTGGCTCTGCCATGGAAGTTTACCGGTTTTCCTCCACCAGTCGCACAACACAGTGCCAGGTAGGCCCTTATGCCCGTTTCACTGTTCTGTTTGATTGGTCAAACTATTTTTGTTGTCCTTGGTCAGTTTGTCGCCTCTGCGGTTAGTGGTTACCTAGGTTTTCCCATCACGGTGTGTGTATATGTTCTACGTAGAAGGTCGGGCAGACCAGTGGGGGGTGGTTTTGTAGTATTGCAATGATGACTTTAGCGGCCATTGGGGGTTTGTAGACCGCACTCAACTGTTGGGGAAATAGGTGTAAGCGACCGTTACGCTATCCGCACCAATTTCCCCCAGTCTGTGTTTGGCCAGCCGAGAAGGGCATTTTCATGGGTTTTCTTCCAAGATGTCGAGGTTTTGGCTCCCCAGTTTGGTCGCCCTCATTTGTGTAAACCAGGGTCGCAACGCTGAAGGTGTTAAAATCGAATACAAACCCCAGACCAGTTTAGGTTCAGAATGCATTACCTAGTCAGGTCATGAGGTGAGCGTTTTAACAGCAAGTAGCTTCCTCTTATTGTTTATGAGTTAAGCACCCTATCAGTGCAATGTCCTCACTCCAGATTAGGCACCATATTTTTCCCACATGACGTTTAGGTCGTAGTGCCGAGAGGGGGTGTTTGAGACTGTTATCTACTTCAGCATTAGGAGGGAGATTTTCGTCGTTTTGGAAAACCCATGCTATTCTAAGTTAATTCTGCAATTGTTGGTTGTGAACTAGTTTTAGTTTTGGCCAGAATAATTTTATGCGGGAACATTTGGTTTTTGAGCATTGTTTGTTTATCCTTCATAGTTGCACTCATGTTTAGCATAGATGAGGTAAAACGCTTATACAGTTGTCTCCATTTTGAATGTTATCCAGGAGAGACCCAACAGATCCTAAAAACAATTTTTGTGTATGACAGGAAAATTCTTCAGAACCTAAGATGTCTAAACGGCAGAAGAAGAAGGCTCCCATAGTAAAGGAGTTACCCGAAGTCAAAATCCTTACCAGAGTCGAATACACCTACGAGGACACCAAATGCATAATGGGTGCAGAACCCGAATATAAATGGGGGGAGATTTACAGATTAATAACATGCCGAGAAGTACCTGACATAGGTTTTAAATAAGAAACCATCTATGCCAATATAGAGAGATCTGCATTGATGAAAATTGCTACCAGACCTGAGCTTTTTCCATGCCCAGAGGTGATTGGGTGGATTCTGCCCAGGGCAGATGTAACCACCATGATTTTGGTGAATGTTGATAAATAGGGTTATGCTGCTTATAGCCCTAAGTATGTGGCACTGGCCTACCACTTACCAGAAGCACAGGTGTACTTGACTGAGGACTGGCTGAAGGCAATTAAGATGGACCTAGTCGAGACACTGAAGAGGATGCTGATGCCTGGCAAGAATTTTAGAACTAGGCCAATCGGGGAATATGACACTGCCAATCTAAGAACCCCTTACAAGTTCATTGCCTTGATGCTAAATAGGATTTTCGGGAGGGCCCACGATAAAAGCTTCAAATTGGAGTGGGTGCCTATCATTTTCTATGTTGCAACACAGGGGACAGTGTTCAACTGGGCAAACATTGTGTCCAACGGAAGTGATTACTTTCAGTAGACTTTGGGAAGAAGAAGAAGCTCGACTCATAATAAGAGAAGAGAAGATGTGAGCAACTGAAGATCAAGCTGTCACCATCCAAAGAAGATCCCTCAAGTAATGAGGAATATGAAAAACTCAACTCTTGAAGAACTTCTTATCCATCTTAGCATTTGGATGAGAAACTGTGCTATTATGAATGAAGAAGACGATGAAGCTGAAGGCTCAAGAAGGAGTCTACCCACAAAACAAATAAATATAAGTATTCAATTGTCATTTCATGATATTGTTTTGTTATGCATTTGTTTATATTTAGTTGATGTATTATGCATGATAGAATGTGTGCATTAATGACAGTATACTACTAATATGCATGAGATGGGTAAGTAGCTCATGGTGCTATACAACTCTCCATTGCTACTTATCTAGAATGAAACTTCTTTGTTGACATATTGGATTAGTGCACAATCTCAATGTTGTCCTGGTGGAGATGGAAAGCATCTAGAAAAGTTTCCGTGAGATATGGATGAATGTTGTATTGGCTAAAATAGTTGCATGATCATATGTTTATGTGTAAGAATTTTTCATTATGAATATACCTTATGAAATGTTTCTAACCATACAACTAATGCGTTTGACTTGTAGGAAAGATCGCATATAGAATCGCCTATAAGCAAAGAAGGATGAGACTTGTTCCGAAGAACAAGTGACGATGAAGAATAATATGACGAATGCAGTGACATCATTGATGCAGAACCTTCCAGATATGAAGAAGTAACCAAGAAGAAAGGGAAGACCAATTCAAGAAGAATGATGTCTAGGATGTAGTATCAAGACTTGAAGAGAAGTTCGTAGTTCCATCATGCAGTAGATGGAAACATCATGGGATACAAGGAAAGATTCGTAGCACGAAGCATAAAATACGAAGATACATTTGTAGCCACCAGATTGCAGAAGTTAAGACACATGACAAGCAGAATCATGTGCGTAAATGAAAGAAGGACTTGTACGAGCTCAGAAGACACCCATGGGATAACACATACATAAGGAGCTTGATGAAGATCTGAACCTTTGCTACAAGGTTGGTAAAGGATGACAAGATCATAGATGGGTGCAAGAAGAACACTTTCAGAGAGGATATTGGTATCCAGTGACCCTAGATGGATACATAGAATATTAGTAGCAGAGGAAGCTACTTGTCACTCTAGTACATAATGTTTTAGTGCATAGAGTATGGAAGATAGAGGGAGTATGATGCTTCAGAGGGAGTGACTGTAGAAGATCCTGAGGTTCGACATGGTACGACAGGATCGACAGATTACTCATGACTCTAGGCTTTACTGAGAGTAAAGTGGATTCCAACCTTTGCTTCAAGGTTGAAGGTGAAAGACCAGTGATGCTTCTGTTATGTGTCGATGCACTATTTTTCTAGGCATGGAGGTGCGGTAGAATGCGGATGGAATCTTCCTTGGACAAGGGAAGTATGCAGTAAAGATCCTGAAGAGGTTTGGGATGATGGATTGCAAGGCCATGGCCACACCTATGGCATCAAACATGAAGCTATTGAGTGATAATTCATCAGAGACAGTTGATGCTACGATGTATCGTCAGATGATTGGGTCCTTGATGTACCTGACAAATACGAGACCAGATATTTGTTTTGCTGTGAGCACCTTAAGCTAGTTCTTGACAGATCTGAGACTTGTTCACTTGTATGCTGCAAAGCATATTCTGAGGTACCTGAGGGGTACAGTTGATTATGGGCTCAAGAGAAGATTAACGTGGAGGGTTATGTTTATTTAGATTGGGCAGGCAGTGCCATCGATAGGAAGAGCACTTCAGGGTGTTGCTTCAGTATGTGATCAGGTGTGATCTTGTGGTTTAGCATAAAGCAATCATGTGTGGCACTGAGTATAGCTGAAGCAGAGCATGTCATAGCTTGTTCAGCTAGTTGTGAGGCAGTATGGCTGAGGAAGCTATTGTCTGATTTATTTGATCTCTAGTTAGATGCTACTTTTATATATTGCGACAACTAGAGTTGTGTGAAGTTGTCAGAGAACTCGGTGTCCATGACAAGTCGAAGCATATCGAGATCAAGTATCACTATATCAGGGATATGGTGCAGAGGGGAGCAGTGAAGCTCCAATACGTTGCGATGGACGAACAAATAGCTGATGTGTTGATGAAACCATTAGCCAAAGTGAAGTTTGAGTACTTTAGGGAGAAGCTTGGTGTTCTCCAAATCAAGGTTCCTTCCAAGGGGAAGTGATGAGTCTGTGATCCATTCTAATATGGTGAGAGGATTGGTTCCTTCCATGGTCAGATGTAAGGGCTAAGCCATTCTGTAATGGTGAGAGGATTTGTTCCTTCCATGTTAGATATGAGTGCTGATCCATTCTGATATGACTGTAGGATTGGTTCTTACATGATCATATATAAGGGTTATTTCCATTCTTGGAATGGAGGTGCCTGGCCAGTTACCAGGAATACTTGGTCTAGGACTGAGGGCCATTCTGATATGACTGTGGGATGTGTTCCCACATGATCAGATATGAGTGCATGGCCATTCTAATGTGATTGAGGGATGTGTTCCCACTTGATCAGATATAAGGGTTGATGCCATTCTCTTGGAGAATGGAGGCACCTAGTCAGTTACTAGGAACCCTCAACCTGGGGTTGAGAGCCTTTCCAGCATGGTTACAGGATGTGTTCCCACATGGTTGGATGTAAGTGCAGAGCCCTTCCAGCATGGTTGCAAGATGTATTCTTGCATGGTTGGATGTAAGTGCAAATCCCTTCCAGCATGGTTGCAGGATGTGTTCCCACATGGTTGGATGTAAGTGTAGAGCCCTTCTAGCATGGTTGCAAGATGTGTTCCTGCATGGTTGGATGTAAGTGCAGATCCCTTCCAACATGGTTGCAGGATGTGTTCCCACACGGTTGGATGTAAGTGCATAGCCCCTCCAACATGGTTGCAAGATGTGTTCCCACATGGTTGGATGTAAGTGCAGATCCCTTCTAGCAAGGTTGCAGGATGTGTTCCTGCATGGCTAGATATAAGTGCTAAGCCTTTTCGATAGGGTTGTGGGATGTGTTCCCGCATGATCGGATGTGAGTGCTGGGATTTTTTGATGTGATTGGTTCCTACATGATCAAATGCGAGTGTTGGGCGTGTCTTTCTGACATGGTGTTGGATGTGTTCCTCTCATGGTCTAAGATGTAAGTGCTGGGTGGGCCATTCTGACTTGGTGTCAAACATAAGCACTGAAGAAGACCTGCATGGAGGCTAGGCCTACACCAGCATGAAAAGGGGTTGGCTCTGTAGAATTTTCTGTGACGACAAGAATCATGAGATAGCACCCATCATGATGATCCAGTAGTGATGATGATCCATATCAAGAGATGATCCAGATCCAGTGATGATCTAGATCTAGTGATGATGATCCAGATCTAGTGATGATGATCCAGATCTAGTGATGACGATCTAGATCCAGTGATGATCTAGATCCAGTGATGATCCAAATCCAGATGAAGATGACTTGAAGATGAATATGACAAGAAATTGACGATGATTCAAATGATACATATAAGAAGACTTGTGCTGATAAATTGTGTCAAAAGAATACCTTCCTACTTAAGAGGGAGTGTTGATGTAATTGTAACTTCAGAATGTATTCACTTGTATTGTACCCCGATGTTTATTTCGGGAAGTGTCTGTAATGTATTTGAGTCATGTCATGACCCAATGTTCCTATCAGGAGGTTCTATAATGTAAACAAGTCATGTCAAGTCATTGTGGGTAACCCTCCTATTGGTCAAGGGTTAAAGTCCCCACAGTTGTGGGGCCCTAGGGTTATTAGACTATCCTAGAGAATTCGACCCTAGGTGAGTCATTGTAAGTCGGGGCAATAGTCCCCATCGTTGTGTTAAGGATAACCCTCCTTGTTGGTCGGAGGAGGCAAAGTCCCCACAATTTGTGGGGCACTAGGGTTATTAGACACTCCTAGAGATGTCGGCTCTAGTAAGTAATTGTTAAGTGAGGTTGACATGTTGGGGTGGGTTTGAAGTGAACAAAATAATATAAATAGAGAGTGAGACTCTCTATTTATCACACACACATTCACTCATTGGGCCGCATGAGTGAGAGAGAAGATACTGGGATCAGAGAGAGAGACTACTGCTGTCGGGAGATTATCTTTATGTTTTTTTGGGTTTTACTTTTGGTGTTGATTCTATCTCTAAGGAAGTTGCGAGGTTTTCTCCTTTATGGTTTCCTCAAGGAAAATTCTTTGTGTCTCTTGTCTCTTGTGTTTTAATGTTGTGCATGTTATTCTCTCACTTAAAGATCCTAAGATCATAATGCTAGCTTGAATGATAAAAAATCTAACAATAACTAGTATAACTACAGTTATATGTATAATTTTAATAGTTTATTATTTAGTTATATGCCATTATAATTCCAACCAAAACATTTGTTACTTATGATAAATCCTTTTAACTTATAATCCAATGCAGTTAGTGGTTTTGTTGTTTATTTTCAAAGCAGGCCCTCCAAAAAAAAACCTTCAACCAGATATGTGAAATTCCCACATATTATATATGATATGCACAAAGAAAAGATTGGAACTCCAATGAGACTACTGATTTTGCTACATACTATCAAAGTAGGCCCTTCCTTAACAAAATAATAATAATAACAATAATAAAACATTCAACAAATGCATGTGAATGCAAAATAGGAACACAATAACCATATAACATATAAATATTGTAGGGTTACATGCACTTGAATTTCAACTGTATATGGTATGGCTTACAATACATATAACAGCGGCATTACAAAGCATAAAACCTTATTGAATATTATTAATATGCAGCATATACACAGCGTGCACTTATTCAAACCAAAACCCAAAACATCTGGAGGCCAAGATCATTTTCGGTTTGTCCGCAAGTTGGTTCAAAAGCCCCAAACGAAACTATGCCTATTGCAACATAGTAGAATAAAGGAGGACTGGTTTAGAGAAGCTCAAAATACTTGGCGGGAGAGGATAGGCAGAAGCTTATAGTGTTAAAATATTGGTTAGCTAATTATTTGAACTAATTAATGTTCTATATCAAATTTAGTGAAACCAACATCTCATGCTAAAATTCTATGTCATCTCATGCTAAAATTCTATGTCAATATGAATTAGAACATCCTACGCTAAAAGGAGAACCCAAAAGAAAACCAGCATACAATAAATAAATAAAATATGCATTATGCTAATGTCGATTACCGAATTACCTAATGCTCCATACATCATGTCCTCTTAAACTTGAATAACTTGCAATGGAAGTCTCTATGTTGGTTCGCATTCAAATGTGTCACAAAAATATTAGAACTCCATAAAATTAAACAAAATGGAAACCTTAGTGTTAATTATGTGAATTAATAAATATCACATCATGAGCATGCTCGGACTTGGCCAACACATCATCCGAATCTTTTCCATGTCAATTCAGGTTGGAATATGCCATGGTCCTATGGGGTTGGACCACCAAGGTGTTGTCCCTAGAAAAATGAAAAGGACAAGAAGTTAAGATAAATTAAAAATAAAATAAATACTTCATAAGAGAATTGCACAATTTATTAATTTAACTACTTGAATTAATCAATGTTGCATATATCATCATGCCAAACTTGGCTAATCTATAATCCATTCACCTTCAAGCATGCCACGCCAAGACGTGATTAGAAGATTGTAGTGCTAAATGTTAATCATTTATCTTCCATGTAAAAGAGTGTGAGATTTGCCCATCTTGTAATGTATGGCTATATGTGAGTTGGGGTTCATGCCATGCCAATCACTACAAAGTCCATAAACAAATGAACACCATAACAAATTATCATAACTTAAAAAATAGTATACATTTATCTAGAGAAAAAATTCATGCTTGTTCTATTGATTCAAAAACACTACAAGAGCAATGTATACATATCTATCTAGCGAAGGATTTTTCACCACCACTAGTAGGGATATAATAATGTTTGTTGTCCCAAACTCACCGAGTGATTATTGCCTCCCTACGAAAGGAACAAATTGTTAATGTGGTAGCAGGTGACGATTACTAGAACTGAAAGACTCTTAATACAAAAAAATGGCATGCACCAAAGGCTCTAGGATACCAAAAAGAAGGTCTGAGGCCAACAACAAATCCTCCACCGGAGTGAAAGATCCTAAATACAAAATCTTAAATTTTCTGAAAGGGGCTCCTTGGGTTCGGGAACTCGACAGAGAATGTACCAAAGGAATAGAAGAATTTTTCTTACCACCACCGAGAACACCCGAACCATGACACAGAGAGGAATCCAAAACAAACAAAAAAAGGGAAATAGCATGAATCAATAAGAGAAGGAATGGAGTTGTCCCTAACATCCGTACAATCCACCACGCGATCATCAGGTGAATGTAAGCTAGCTGGTGAAGATGCTAAGAGTCCTTAACAAGGATGAGAGAAGGAAATGTCCTTGGCATATGTGTGTGAAGGATAAGGCTCTGGGACCCTTGATGAAGATTGAAGAGGATGAGAGGAGACAACAACCAGATGCCTCTACTCCGCAACGGCTCCATCCACCAAAACACCATGCTCCATTCTAACATCGGGGACCTTCACACCCACCTTTCGTCCCTAGAGAGAAATCTACACTTTATATACTCCAAAGATGTGACAGAGAAAAGCCGCCTACTACATCCATCACCCTCATGTCAAAACACCCAGTGGGAGAAGGAGTAAAAGAATCCATAGCTATAGAAACCACCAACAAGACTTAAAAATTTTGGCATCCATCCATCAACCCCAAGACCATGATCCAACGAAGAAGAAACAGGAAGCATAGGCCCACCTAAATGGTGTGAATCCAATGGACCTCCCTCTTAATCTATTGAGTGTGGGACAAGATGTTTCCAAACATTTTAATTTTGGGGATGGGGGGGGTGAACAACTACCACCAATGGGAATTGAATGCGACATCTATATGTACTTCACACAAGAACATACATGGAACAAGCTAACCCTTTGGGATTGTTCTTTTTCTAAGTAAATAATCCCCCCAACCTTCTGCACATAAGATAACAATGAGGATGCATGTACCTTGAGACCACCATTCTTCATATTTCCCCCTCTTCCCTAAGTTTCTATACGGAGGGAAGTATTAACTGTCAACTGCAATACAGTCAGTCACCCCACAAGGCTCGATCAAAAATGATCCCATGATTTACTGGGCATTACACCTTAGCATAATTTAAGGTTGAACCAATTGAGTTATCTCTTGGGAATACACACTCACACTACATGATAACCCCACAACTTGGGCCGATTGGTAAGAAACTCCAATGAGAAGTCCATAGAGCTCTCGGGATCCATTCCCGTATGGTCCTTGGGGTTACTAGTGGCCCATGTTTTTGGCAGTTGATCTACCATCCATCTAGAAATTCGAAAGAAGATGGAGGAGTTTATCCATGAATTTATTTCTTCGAAAAAATACAAATAGTGCATGAGGTTGAAACTTATCTATATGTTAATCTCAATATTTTCCAAAAACATAAAATTCATCAAAGTATTTATTAAGGTTACCATTTTACAAGTTTTTTCTACTATTGCACTAAAAAGGTCATAATCTAACACATGTAATCAATTTTATTAATTTTGAATACATAATAAACACACTTAATTTTTCATTTATGAAACTCCTCGTATGGAAATTTTGTATAACTATGTACAATGCACATTGTTCTAAGTTGTTTTAGGTTAATGAGTAAATATACATGGAGGCTCACAACAAGGAATGAAATAAACCATGAATGCAAAATATCCAAAATTGTTTATCTTCAAAAAAATCAAGATGTCGATTGATCCAAGTGGCCATTCAAGATTGCCACCTTCTAAAAAATGGTCTTAGAGCTTGTCTTACTTACAACTACTTTTTGGGTCTTTAGGCGATGAGCTACATTTTCTAGGGATAGTCACATATCAGGAATAAAACATATGGCTTCTGGATCGAACCTCCCATCCTGCATGGATCATTAAGATATCTATGACAGTACAAGGAGTGCTCCAAACGAAATTCCTATGTGAAAGTTATTTCCTTGGGAAGATGACCTACAAATTAGGCTCCCCATGGCCTCCATACCTTACGCCACCTTAATTTCCATGGTTAGGGCTTGGGGATTTTATGGTTTTTCTCCTATTATGGTCCTTTTGAATTATGATATAGCACCGTCTCAACCTCTAGTTATGGGATTTTTGGGAATGAGTGCACCCATCACATCTCTTGTTGTTAGTTTTTCAACATTTAAGCTAGCATTATGATAAGATCTTTTCACTGAGAGAATAACAAGCACAGCAATCACATAAGCACATCACAAGAGACAAGAGACACAAATATTTTAGGAGGGGAAACCATAAATGGAGAAAACCCCTCAACTTCCTCGAAGATAGTATCACCACAAGATCTGATCCCAAAACAGTAAGATGACCTCCCAACACAACAGCAGCCTTCTGTCTTCTGTCAAGCCAAAGTATTTCCTTCTCCATAGGTGCGCCACACTTGAGAGAGCAAGTGATGTAATTCACAAGTGATAAATAGAGAGACTCTCACTCTCTATTTATATTCTTTCGTTGACTTGAAGTGCACTCAACCATGTAGGCTTAACTTATAATTAATTACTTGAGCCTACACCTTAATTAGTGTATAATAACCCAAGTGCCCCTAAACTGTGGGGACTTACCTAATGACTTGATATGACTTGTTTACATTATTAATCCTCCCGATTGGAACATCGGGGTAAGACAATATGACTCAAATACATAATAGAAACATCCCGGAATAAACATCGGGTTACAATATATAAAATACATAGAAGAATACATTCCGAATTTACATATACATCAACACTTGTAAGTGATGATCCCTCATCTTTCTAGCCCTTTTGTATTGTTGTGTGTATGGAAGTGCTTTACAATGGTTGATTCATTGATAAAATTAGGTTTCCACTGCATTACTCTACTATCAATATATTTCTTATGTAATATATACATTTTATTGTGTTCTTATGTCTCGCTCTCAATCGATCCTTGATCACCAGCCTAATCTCGACGAGGACACTATGGCATAAAATAGATGTATAAGCATCCTCCCATTTCACTGTACTTATATTTTTTTATTTTTTCCAAGTATTTAGTTCACAAGAAGAGATGCAATTGGGGGTGTCTCATTTGTGTCCTCTTACATCATATTTGCAAACCTTGTATATATTTGGATCTCATTTAAGTATCTTTCTCTGACCATTCGCATCATATACCGTACCTTGCATACATACTTTCATCCCTAGTGAGTCCACAATTGCATTATCACAACTTAAATTTTGTCAAGGCTTGCATCGTTGAATCCCAGTATAGGTCTCAATTTGCCTCCCATCTAAACCTAAATGCCCTCATTTGCATCTCTTTTTGTGTCCCAACTAACACTATCACCTCAAATTGCATCTGTTGAGATCCAACCGGGATGATTAAATGTGTCATGGACCTCATTTAGTGCCATGTGTCTCATTTATATTTTGTCCTATCCCAATTCCAATTATGCGGGATTCGAACTTAGGGCATGTTACTTACTAACCTAGTGACTTATGAATTACCCTACTATTATGATTGCTAAGTTCTATCATTATTACTGCATTAATTGTAATATAAATTGAATAGTTGAAGTGGCACATCAACCTCTTGAGGTTGTAACCTTTCACTCGTAGCTATTGCTAAGGAACACAATAACTCATTGAGAATATCTCAATGATTTATACAACATGGAAACTATGAAAGGATTGGTTCGATGATCTGGAAAACACCCAAACACGTAGAAGGGAATAACTTGAGTGACATCGTATAAGTTATGCACCTAAGCAATATGCTTAAGAGTGTTAGATTTTTAACATTAAGCTAGCATAACATTAGGATCTTTAACTAAGAGAACAACAAGCACGGCAATCAAACACAAGAGACAATGAACACAGTGTTTTTCCTCGGGGAAATCATAAATGGAGAAAACCCCACAAGTTCCTTAGAGATAGAATCAACACCAAAAGTAAAACCCCAAAAACAGTAAGATGATCTCCCAACAGTAGTAACCTCTTTCTTCCTTGCCCCAGTGTCTTTCACTTCCTCATCTATGCGCTACAACTGAGTGTGGATGATTATGTGATAAATAGAGAGGCTAGCTCTCTATTTATACTAATTCCTGACTTAACTAAACCCTACTAGGGCTGACCTCTCTAGGAGAGTCAAATAACCCTAGTACCCCAAAACTGTGGGGACTTTAACCCTTAGACAATAGGAGGGTTACCCACCTTGACTTGACATGACTTGTTTACATTATAGAAACTCTCGATAGGAACATTGAGGCATGACATGACTCAAGTACATTACAAATACATCCCGGAATAAACATAAGGTTACAATAACTAAGAAATACAGGTGAATACATTCTGAAGTTACAATTACATCAACACTCCCTCTTAACTAGGAAGGTATTCTCTCGACACAATTTAACAGCACAAGTCTTCTTCTCTTTATCATCTGGGTCATCGTCAAGCTCTCGTCATCTTCATCTTCAAGTCATCTTCATCTTCAAGGCCTCTTCATCTTCAGGTCATCTTTCATTATCGGATCTGGATCATCACTCGATCTGGATCATCATCACTCGATCTGGATCATCATCACTCGATCTGGATCATCACTGGATCTGGATCATCACTGGACATCATCACTGGATCTGGATCTTCACTCAATCTGGATCATCACTGGACATCATCATTGGATTTGGATCATCACTCGATCTGGATCATCACTGCTGAGTCACCATCACTGGATCTAGATCAATACCACAAGTGTTATCTCATGATTCTTCTTGTCACAGGAAGTTCTACAGAGATAGCCCTTTTTCATGCTGGTTGTAGGCCTAGCCTCCATGTAGGTCTTTCTCAGTGCTTATATCTGACCCTAAGTCAGAATGGCCCATCCAGCACTTACATTTGACCTTGACTTGTCAGAAAGGCATGCCCAACACTCACATCTGACCATGAGAGGAACTTAATCCCCTCACCATGTCAAAATGGCCCATTCCTTACATCTGACCATGGAAGGAACCTCATCCTCTCCCATGTTAGAATGGCTCAGCCCTTACATCTGACCTACTCGTCAGAATGGCCCAGCACTTATATCTAACCTACTCATTAGAATGGCCCAGCACTTATATTTGACCTACTCGTCAAAATGGTGTGCACTCACATCTGATCTTGTAGGAACCAATCCTACAGTCACATCAGAATGGCCCCCAGTCCCAGACTGAGCTACCTGGTAACTGACAAGATGCCTCCATTCTCCCAGAGAATGGCATCAGCCCTTATATCTGATTAAGTGGGAACCAAATCCCTCAATCACATCAGAATGGCCATGCGCTCACATCTGATCATGTAAGACTACATCTTACAGTCGTTTCAGAAAGGCCCTTGGTCCTATACCAAGTATTCCTAGTAACTAACCAGGCACCTCCATTCCAAGAATGGCAACATTCCTTATATCTGATCATGTAGGAACCAATACTACAGTCATATCAAAATGGCTCAGTACTCATATCTAACATGGAAGGAACCAATCCTCTCACCATGACAAAATGGCTCAGCCCTTACATCTGACCATGGAAGGAACTTAATCCTCTCACCATGTCAGAATGGCTCTGGGTCTCATCATTTCCCCTTGGAGGAAACCTCGTTCTGGAGAACACCAAGCTTCTCCCTGAAGTACTCAAACTTCACCCTAGTCAACGGCTTCATCAACACATCAGCTATCTGTTCCTCCGTCGCAACATACTAGAGCTTCACTGCCTCCCTGCACCATATCCCTGATATCGTGATACTTGATCTCGATATGGTTCGACTTGTCATGGAACACTGGATTCTCTGACAACTTCACACAACTCTGGTTGTCACAATATATACAAGTAGCATCCAACTGGAGATCAAATAAATCAGATAATAGCTTCCTCAGCCATACTGCCTCACAACTAGTTGAACAAGTTGCGACATACTCTGCTTCAACTGTACTCAGTGCCACACAGGATTGCTTCCTGCTAAACCAAGAGATCACACCTGATCCCATACTAAAGCAACACCCTGAAGTGCTCTTCCTATCAATGGCACTGCCTGCCCAATCTGAATCAACATAACCCTCCAGGTTAATCTTCTGACTCGCCTCATACTTGAGCCCATAATCAATTGTACCCCTTAGGTACCTCAGAATATGCTTTGCAACAATCAAGTGAACATGTCTCAGATCTGTCAAGAACTGGCTCAAGGTGTTCACAGCAAAGCAAATGTCTAGTCTCATGTTTGTCAGATACATCAAGGACCCAATCATCTGATGATACATCGTAGCATCAACCGCTTCTGATGAAGCATCACTCAATAGCTTCAAGTTCGATGCCATAGGTGTGACCATAACCTTACAGTCCATCATCCCAAACCTCTTCAGGATCTCCACTGCATACTTCCCTTGTCCGAGGGATATTCCGTCTACATTCTACCACACCTCCATGCCTATAAAATAGTGCATCATTCCCAAGTCCTTCATTTTGAACTCGATGGCAAGCTTTATGTTCGTATCAGCAATCAACTCATCCATACCTGTTACAAACAGATCATCTACATATAGTAGGAGCATCACTGGGTTGCCATATTCAACCTTGTAGTAAAGGTTGGAATCCGCTTTACTTTTGGTAAAGCCGAAACTGGATAGAAATCTGTCAATTATGTCGTACCATGTCCTAGGTGCCTGTTTCAAACTGTACTGGGCTTTCTTCAATCTACATACATGAGACTCCCTGTCATGTGTCTCAAAACCAAGTGGTTGTTCTACATACACTTCCTCTTCTACTACACCATTCAAGAAAGCAGTCTTGACATCCATCTGGTGTATCCTCCATTTCATCACTGCAACCAGAGCAAGTACTGATCTGATGGAAGTGTATCTGGCTACAAGTGCAAAGGTTTCTTCACAATCTATTCCTTCTTTCTGGGAGAAACCATGAGCCACTAATCTTGCTTTATGTTTTTCTATGCTACCGTCTGCACCATGCTTGATTTTGTAGATCCATTCGGAAGTTACAACTGACTTCCCTTCTGGTCTTGGGACAACATCCCAAACATGATTTTTCATGATCGATTGATACTCTTCAATAATAACATCCTTCCATTCTTTTTGTTCTGCTGCTTCTTCATAATTGGAAGGTTCTTTATCGATGAAATCACATAGTACTCCTACATATCTGGAGCAGGATCTGGTCCTCTTTCTTTCTCTTTGATTCTCTTCTGGAGCCCCATATCTTTCCGCACCTTGGATAGCTTCTCGTACCCAAGCAGGTTTCCTCTTGTGAGGATTCTTCTCCTGAGGTGGATCTATAGGTCTTTGTGGTTCTTCAAATTCTCGATCTTCTTCTTGAGTTTATTCATTCATGGTTGTGTCATGAATTATGGGTGCTTCTACTTTTTCAGGTTCTTCAATATGTTTCTTTCCGGATTTGCTGTAAGTTGTATCTTCATCAAATGTCACATCCCTACTGATTTCAAACTTCTTCAATACTGGGAAATATATTCTATAAGCCTTCGAGCTTTCAGAGTATCCCACAAATATACCCTTCTTTCCTGAAGGATCTAATTTTGTTCTCTTCTCTTTTGGAATGTGTATGTACATAGGACAGCCAAATATTCTGAGATGGCTGACTTCTATTTTCTTATCGGAGAAGACTTCTTCAGGAGTCTTGTTCTCGAGTACTCTGTGTGGAGTACAGTTCTGTACATACACCGTTGCTCTGGCAGCTTCTGCCCAAAGATGCATAGGAAGATCTTGATCATGAAGCATAGCTCTTGCAACTTCCATGATAGTTCTGTAATTCCATTCTACAATCTCATTCTGCTGTGGATTATAAGGAGTGGTCAACTCCCTCTTAATCCCTGAGTCTTTCCATAACTCTTTGAATTCATTCAATGTGAATTCTCCTCCATTATCTGATCAAAAGGTTTTAATCTTCTTTTCAGTGTGATTCTCGATCAAGGCTTTGAATTCCTTGAACTTGTTGAATACTTCATCTTTGTTCTTCATGAAGTAAATCCATGTCTTCCTAGAAAAATCATCAATAAAAGAAACATAGTATACATACCCACTTAGATAACTTGATGACATTGGACCGCATACATCGGAGTGGATGATTTCCAAGATTCCTTTTGCCTTGCTCTCGCTACTTGGAAATGTCTTCTTTGTATTCTTTCCTTTTGCACATCCTTTGCAGACCCCGTCATGTTTTGCTTGAATTTCTGGAAGACCTTCAACAGCTCTGCTTGCAAGTGGTAGTTCTCTGTAATGCACATGTGCAAGCCTTCTATGCCAAAGCTCATTTGGCTCTACTATGTCATGGACCAAGGCTTGTTTTGGATGGCCCTTTAATTTTAACAATCCTCCTTCTTGTTCTCCAATCACTATTGCATCATCGATAGTCTTTCCATTTTGCCACATGATGACTTGACCATCTATAAATGCAACCCTCATTCAAGTTTGCATCTAATGCAGATATGGAGAGAAGGTTCTTCTTTAGTCCTGGTACAAACAATACTTCTTTCATTGTCATAGACTTTCCAGAGTCTAGCTTATAGGAGGATTCACCACTACCTTTTATTGGATATTGGTAGTCATCTTTGAGGTTCACCTTGTGAGGTGATTCATGTTCTGATTGTCTCACAAAGGACTCCTTGAATCCTGTCATATGCTTGGAAGCCCCACTGTCTATAAGCCAATCATTGCTTCCATGTGTGATATTTCCCATGAGAGCGAAAATCAAAACATATTCTTCATCGCTTGAAGAATCTTCACTTTCATATTTGGTCTTCTTTGTGGAAGGTTCATCATCCTCCGCAGCATGAGCATGATGTCTTCTCTTGTTGTTTTTATTCTTGTGAGAGTTCCTTTTGCTTTTAGGACAATCTCTTGCAAAGTGTCCTATTTCATCACAAGTATAACAACTGAGTTGAGATTTCTTGTGAGAAGAGTGCTTACCTTTAGAATGATGATGATGATGGTCCCTTTTGGGTTTCTTGGATTGAACTGTGAGAGCTTGATCTTCACTTCCCATCTTCTCTTCTCGAGCTGCTATCTGAGCTTCTTCTTGTGAACATTCTTCCCAAAGTCTGTTGAACTTGACTAACTTCTTTCTGGCATAGATCCCTTGAATGAAAGAGTCCCATGTCCTAGGGAGACCATTCAAGGTGGTCATTACAATCTCTGCATTTTCCACTTCTTCATCTACTACTTCCAGTTTTTCCTTGATCTGAGAAACTCTCGTGAAGTAATACTGGATGGTCTCTGCATTCTGAATCTTCACATTCTTCAATTGGTTTCTCAGAGTCATCTTCCGTTTTATGTTCTTCCCTTCAAACAATTTTGTTAGGGCGTCAAACATAGCTTTAGGTGTCTTCAGGGAGGACAATTGTGGTATGAGGTGATCCTTGATTGTATTAGCAATAATCATTTTTTCCATAACCAACTTCTTCTTGTGTAAGGCCTTAGCCACATCTCCCTATGGAACTGGAACCTCCTCATTGATATAGGAGTCGAACTCATTTTCTTCCAGGACCAGGGAGATCCTATACTTCCAGGCTCGAAAGTTATCAGCTCCCTCAAGATTTTCATCAAGCTTGGTATGATGAGACATCTTTAATTGAGAACCTCAAATGGAAATACAAAATATTTAGATCTTACCAGGCCAAGATGTCGGGTCTGGATTTGGAGCTAAAATCCTGAAGTGTTGGTTCAGAAGCAAATTAGGGTTTTGCTTTTCCTGAGTTCTGTCCAACCAAATGCTTTAAATTTGATCCCTAACTTTGATTTTGGGGAGGAGATCAATCCAGGCCTGGGCTCACTGAAAAATTCCTCTTCTGTGAAAAGCCCTAATTTCTGGCAGTAGTGTTGGGTCCAAAACTGAAAAACCTCAGAATTGGATTATGTTTCAACAAAAAGATGCGCCCTAGGGAGGAGATTTATTCCACCCTACTTTTGTTGAAAATATGTGGAGAGAGATCCACAATATAGGAAGCCCTAGTTCCCGCAACTGCATAGTGTCTTCTTCTTAGGTTAGCTCTGATACCATGTTAGATTTTTAACATTAAGCTAGCATAACATTAGGATCTTTAACTAAGAGAACAACAAGCACAGCAATCAAACACAAGAGACAATGAACACAGTGTTTTTCCTTGGAGAAACCATAAATGGAGAAAACCCCGCAACTTCCTCAAAGATAGAATCAGCACCAAAAGTAAAACCCCAAAAACAGTAAGATGATCTCCTGACAGCAGTAACCTCTTTCTTCCTTGCCCCAGTGTCTTTCTCTTCCACGGCTATGCGCTACAACTGAGTGTGGATGAGTGTGTGATAAATAGAGAGGCTAGCTCTCTATTTATACTAGTTCCTGACTTGACTAAACCCTACTAGGGCCGACCTCTCTAGGAGATTCTAATAACCCTAGTGCCCCGGAACTATGGGGACTTTAACCCTTAGACAATAGAAGGGTTACCCACCTTGACTTGACATGACTTGTTTACATTATAGAAACTCTCAATAGGAACATCGGGGTATGACATGACTCAATTACATTACAAATACATCCCGGAATAAAATTCAGGTTACAATACATAAGAAATACAAGTGAATACATTCCGAAGTTACAATTACATCAATGAATAGGTGTACCATAAGAAACACACATGCATAGGAGGCCCTCTCACTCACCATAAGTGATGCACTCAGGAGACACACGATGATGACCAATGCACTTAATAGGTGCACCATAAGATATTCACATAAGAGGTGCACCATAAGAGATGCACATAATACGTGCACCATAAGAAATGCACATAAGTGACGCCCAATAATCAAATGCATAAGCATCATACCTGAGCAACACACATTGTCCATGCTCCATAAGTGTCACACCATACATGGCACGCATAATAGACACACCTAAGCATCAATTCACTCATGTGATAATATCAAGTTGTGCACATAAGAGTTTATGCACCATAGTAAGTGACACGCATAAGAGATGCATCATAACTATCGACACATAAGCAGTGCACCATAACAAGCAACGTGCACGATAAAGGCAATGTAAGTGACATGTCGTAAGAGACACACGCAAGAAATGCACTTAAGAGACACCCATAATCTGTGCACCGTAAGTGATAGACATAATCCACACACTTAAGCATCTATGCACTCAAGAGACACACATAAGTGACAACGTAACATAGTAGGTGAAAATCATAATTTGTGCATCATGACTAGTGACACAGAAGTTGCGCACTTTCGTAACCGATTCGAATGGGTTCGCAATGGTAACTTATGTAACTACCACACTCGACCCTGCATTCCGTCTATACCCATTCGAATGGGTTTTACCCTAGAAATTTCATATATACCCTCAAACAAGCCCCAGAAGATTCTGAACCCCAAATCTGCAAAATGGGCCCTACAATCTAATTCATCCAATATTCTTACCGTCAAAGATATGAATAGGTGACAAAAAAATGTATGTTGATCCATCTCGGATCAAAATTAAAATCAATCGGTGTTCACATAAACATTTGATAATTCCAAATGACTTTATGGGAATTGAATATGAGATCTCTATAGACTTCGCACAAGAACGTATAGATATAGGAGGGAGATTATTAATGAAGCCAAAGAAGTAGTGGTGTTTATGGAAGGGTTGGAAAAGGACAGAAATGCTACGAACAATAGAATAACGTGCAAGGATCTTTCAGGTTCCTTATTAAAATCCTTTTGTTGGCTAATATAAGAAATTAGAAAATTGCATGCTCAAGGTTATTTTTAGATGGTTTGTGAGAATGTTAAAGATAAATATTCAATCCAACACAAAGGGCTTGAAATTGTGTCAATTAAGGAGCTTATGGAAACTTTATTATATCCAACATAATATCCATCATAAGTACCACATATGTACTCGTTGTGGTAGTTACTCAACATACCCATCATCTCTCATCATGCTCATAATCATACCCATGCCCATCACATCTCATCATACTTGTAGTATAACTAGTGTATATCATCGACATGTAATAATGTATAGTCGTGTATACTATAATAGCAGTCATAGAGGTCAATATTCTATATTAATTATATACTTATCATGTCTCAGCATACAGATATTCATATCCAGCATGTCTCATCATACTAAACATACCCATCAAGTGCGACTCGTGTAGCTTATGATGACCAAGAATGTGTTGTTCTTGATACACAATTAGTGCATTCATTTAGTTTTTTCACTATTTGGTGGCTCATTTCTGCAAATAAAGTTAAAGCATATTTTTATGCGTGACATCTAATGGAGGTTCTCGAGCACATGTAATTACCTACCTAATCTAGTCACGGGTAAATCAGAAGACTTTGTTATCCTCAAACACTACTTTTCTAGGCATTTCAAGAGAATTTGGTTGTACATATGTCCCCTCCATGTGTCACTTTTGGTGAATTTTTCAACAATGGCTCGGAGATGTTGATTATTCCATCATAGATGTGTTCTCTAGACACTTGCTTGGACAAAGTATGTGTAGAGACAAATTTTAGCTCAAGTATCACATCTAAAAAAGGATTATTTAAAAAAATATAAGCTTAGTTGCAAATGTGTAGGCAATGATTTTAAAGTCCTCAACATCGAATATTCGATGTATTCAACATCATTTGGACATCATAGCACCAAGTTCCATTGTACATCTTAACCATATTAGCACAAATGTTGATTTATTGTCAATTTTCTTATGTTGCCTTTGACATCAAGTTGCTTGTGCGACGTTATAAGCTTTGGATTTTTAATCAAAATTGTTTCTTCTAGGTTTATATGCATCACTTTAACATTGATTGTATATCAATTTAATGTCGCAAAACTGACATAATATGCCAAAATCTATGGTTTTTCAACTACCAATGTAACATGGCATATTCATAAAGTAAATAGTTGATGATTCAACATTATAACTTGGTGATATTGCATATTTTTATGCAACAACTTGATTAGTGGCCCTCTTGGTCCAAGTGACTCAAAGTGTGAAAAAAAATAGATGAAAGGGGGTTGTGAGACAATGCTCCCTCATGACATTATCTAGACTTCTAATGTGTCCCTCTCATAGCAGAAATCAAACACTCTGTAAGCAATAGGTAAACTAACACTCCGTCTTTCCAAGGAAAATGGTCTACATCACACCAAGCTTCTTCCTCGAGATCACAAGAATCCCCTTTTTTGGTGCCGTTGTCAAAAATTTAAAACCTACAATAATTGGGTATCTCACCCATGGATATCAAAACCCCTTATAATGGGAGAAAATTATCATGAAAGCCAACTCCGTGTTTTTGGCTAATCATGTACAAACAAATCTAGGCATGGGATTTTCCATGATCCCATCAACAACATGCATCAAATCAATCACCAATTTCTAGTAGGCTTTCAAACTCTCTCAAACACCATTCTTGAGACTAAAGTTGTACCCCTTTATCATGGTATATTTCCATAAATTCTCTGTGCCTTCCTCCTCAAAGTTGTAAATATCTATCTCAAGAATGGAATACATTAGTACAATGTAAGTATGAAAATTTTTGGCTGGATAGCTCCCCCAAAAGTAGAATTTGGACTCCCACCTGATCTTGTGCTTCTCGTAATTCCTGAGTAATCCATCTCAACTTCCTGTCTTAAATTTAGAGTAATGTGGATTTTCTTCCTTAATTGGAACCTTGCTTATATAAATGTGGCATTTAATTCGTATTCATATCAAAAATTGGGACGACAAGCTTTTCTCTTTTCTCAATCTCCATGGGAAGGTGTATTTACTTTGTGGACCTTCCATCCTTATCAACAGAATACTCCATTCACTAATAACACCATTAGGCTCATATTTTACAAAGCTGGTACTTTTGCATATATAGCATAATTATGAAATCATGAGCTTGGACACAAAATAAAATTATGTACATCGAGTCTAACACTCGAGGAGGATTTTGTTGCACATTTCGCAACGTGAAAGCCAATTTCAATGGGGTTTGCAGATCCCCCACATAATGTTTGGGGATAAGGAGAAAGTTTACAACAAAAACAGGAATAATACTAGAACAATATGAAAAAAATGTTTTTTTTGTTAGTTCTCAAAAACTCAAATGATGTCAATGTGCCCATTCATAAATGAAGGATCCCATTGGGAGGTCATGTGTATTGGTTTGACATGTTGTTTTTGGACTTGGATGCATGAAAGCTTCATTTAGGACCTATGACCTATGTTCATACCTTAACCATGTTTAGGCCCTCATGATCCATACCTTACGCTCTAAATCTCATTATCCCCATTTTAGGTCAAATATCCCCCGGGAGGTCATGTGTGTTTAGCTCAAGGATTCATTCTTGGGTTTGGATTCCTCTAATATTCATTAAGGGCCTAATTAAGCTTATTTTTTTACCCTGGTGATATCTAAGGACCACATAACCATACCTACTTCTTAAACCTTGTAGTGCTTCCAATATTCCTACTTTCGAGCCAAAAACATGCTCAAGAGTTCATGTGTGGTTGACCAAGGTATAATCATTTTTAAAGTTGGATGCTTAAAATCTTCCTTAAGGGAATAATGCTTAGCTTTCCCTAAGGCATCATGTGTGGTGTTTTAAATCATTGTTCATGGCCCAAGGTGCTTTAAAGATTTTTTTTTCCATAACGCATGGGCTCCCTCCCTTGATCATGTCTATGATCTAAATATCCATAACTACTTTTCTAAACCACTTGATGGCACCAACCTCCACTCATAGGATTAGGATACTCTTAGGAGGCCATGTTTGGTTGTTTTAAGTGGCTTTCTTATCAATGGATGTCTGGAAACTTTCTCAAGTACTTAAGGCTGACATATACTCCGATGACCATATCTAAATCCTATAGACCTATCCTTAGTGCTAAAAAATTATTAGTTGTATCATATCCCCACTCAAAGGAAAAGGATGCCCTTAAGAGGTCATCTATAGTGTTTTGAGCCATTTTTCTTTACCTTAGATGTATAGAGCCTTCCTTTGGTGCCTAAGTCATGGGTTTCTTCCCTTAACCATATACAAGTCCTTGAGACCCATACTTATTCTTGAAAATCTCCTAATCACACCAATTTCCCTAGTTGGAGGTCAAGCACCCTAGAAATAACATTTGTAATGGTTTAACATGATATGCTTCACCCTATATAATTATAAGCTTTATTTAAGGATCAAGGCTTGGGTATCCTTCCTAACTACGTATAAGTCACCAAGATTTGTACCTGGTGCTTTAAAACATTTAACCCATATTTCCACTTTATGGCTAAAGGTCCCCTCCAAAAGTCATGTGTAGTGGATCAAGGTGTCATTCATGGAGCTTGAGACCTACAAGCTACCTTAAAATCATATTACTTGATTTTCCTCCACTAACCATGGTACCTTAAAATCATATTACTTGATTTTCCTCCACTAACCAAGGTTAACATCCTTACACCGATATATAGATCTCAAAAACTTTCAATTGTAACCATATCTCTACTCTCGGGCCAATAATTACCTAAGGTGATTATGTGTGGTGTTTCAAGGTGATGTTCTTGACCTTAAATGCCTAGAATATTCCTTCAAGGTCCAATAATACTTGTGTGTACTCCCTGTCCCAAGCATGTGCAAGGCCTCATGATGCATTCCTAGTGCTAAAAACATTGCAAGGGAATTTATATCTCCTCTCAAAGGCCAAAGATACCATAGAGAGAGAATGTATGGTGGTTCATGGCCTTATTCATGGCCCTTGAGCCTTGGAAGATACCTTCAACGCATAATTCCTAAGTTTCCTCTCTTGACCATTGCCAAGGTACCATTACCCATACGTGATAATGAAAACCTCCTAATGGTGCACATATCCCAAATCAGAGGCAAATAATACTCCAGAGAGATGAGGTGCGATAGTTTGAGGTAGTGTACTTGGTCTTAGATGCCTAAAAAGTTACTTTAGGTCCTAAGGAATTATATTCCTCTCTTGAACATGTCCAATACCCCCCCCCCCCCAAAAAAAAAAAAAATGAATGATGTCCATATCACCAATCAAAGGTTGAATATCCCATGGAGAGTTCATCCATGGGTTTGAGGCCTCGCTCATGGCCCTTGAGCCCTATAAGAGACCTTTTAAGCCCATGTTTGAGTTTAATTTCTTGATCTTGGACAAGGCCTCAAAATCAATACTTAGTTCTGAAAAACTCAAATGGTGTTAATTTCCCACTAAGAGGTGACGATCTCCTTGGGAGGTCATGTGTATTGGTTTGAGATGTTGTTTTTGGCCTTAGATTGACGGAAGCTTCCTTTAGGCCTATGGGTTAAGTTCCTCCCTTAATCATGTTGAGGTTCTTATGATCCATACCTTATGCTCAAAAGCTTTTTATCCCCACTTTAAGGTCAAATATTCCCTTTGGGAGGTCACATGTTTTCGCTTGAGGCTTCATTCTTGGGTTTGGATGCCTCTAATATTAATTTAGGGATTAAGGCTTCGGTTTTTCCCCATTGATATCCAAGTCCCACATACATGTATCTACTACTTAAACATTGTAATGCTTTCAATATCCCCACTTTCAAACCAATGATATGCTCAGGAGGTCATGTGTGGTTAATCAAGATATGGTTTTTAAAGCTAGATGCTTAAAAATTTCCTTTAGGGAATAAGGCATAGATTTCCTCCCTCAACAATGTCTAGGTTCAAATGCATCATTGATATCATTGTCCTTATCATCATTTTCATCGCCATATACATCAACAATATTAGTGACATAGTTGTCATCATTGTGTTAGAGTTATTAATCCTCCCTACAATTTAGGAGCCATTGGGAGTGTCGATACCAACCCGGGTCAATTGAGTTGAGTTAGTGACAGGTCAAGCTCAGTTAGGAGTAAGTTACATTCAGTTATAGTCCTCTACATTCAGTTAGCGCTAAGTTTGCATGGTTGCATGCAGGAGAGGCACATTCCTCACCTACCACGGTCAGTTAAGCTTAGTTAACCCTAAATTAGACACTTGAGTTGTGATTTAGAACTCCGATGAACTCCGATAATGATTTAGACAAGGTCTGTTAACCATTCAGTCCTCCAATAATGATTTCGACAATGTCAGTTAACCATTAAGTCAAGTAGAGTCTAACGAATTCAAATTTCCTCACATGGATTCAAATTGCATGTGGCTATTTACCCATTGTATTACATTGTAATTATTATCCAATTACTTTTGATTAATGAAATCATTCACAGCTGCAATCCTTTTGCACTGTTTCATTCTTCAATTCCTGAGAAAATTGTGTGATATATTTTGTGAGTTGTGTGTTGATCCATAGATCCATGTGCTCAATTTTAATATGGTATCAGAGCCTTAGAGTACTAGGCACTTCTCCTCCTCAGATCTCCTATTGGATCATTTTTTAGGAAAATTGATCCTTCCAGCTCTGCACCAGAAGTAGAAGGTTTACCACTTAATACCCCAAGTTAGGGAATTGTTGATCAAGATTGCTTGATAAATTATGGTGGGTGTGATGAAAACCTAAAATGTGCAGGTTGTTCGACCTTATAGTGCCCCTTTTGTGTTTTTGCAGGTACAACTTTGAATGGATTCATCAGTTCCTCTTCTTACCCCATTCACAAGCTATTCAGAATGGAAGATGAAGATGATTACATCTCTGAAGAGACAAGATCTCTATGAGGTGTCTATTGGACTTGGTGAAGAGTCCTATGAGAGTGAGAATGATTGGATGAATGGATGTGATGGAGCTTTTGCAACAATTTATCTAGCTCTTTCTCCTAGCTTGCGCTACCTCACTAGATCTATTGAATACCCAAATGATCTATGGACAAAATTGGACAGAACCTTTGGAAAGATTGATGAGGAACATAATAGCACTTTGGAGAGCACATCCAGCACCATAAGAGTTCCTGATCCAAAATTATTGGCCTCTACTCTGGTGAATTTTTTCAAGATGAAAAAGAAGCAAAGTCCTCCTGTAGTGATTTTCCTTTGAATTCTGTGAAAAAATTACCAGTAATTGCTTCCGAAAGTGAAGGGAAATTTCATTTCTCTCTCTCTAATGTTGTTGCTGGTGTGCAAATATGTAATACCTTGGATATTTTGGGAAAATATCAGATTAACAGAGTGATCCATTCGCTCCCCATGATCTAGATCTTCCAGCAAATTCCTGCGGGATTGCATGCACCAAAATTCAGAATTTTGAAGAAGAAGAAAACTGTGCATATATCGTCTCGGTGGACCATCCTCTTGGATCTGATATGAACCTTATTGGATCTGATATGATCTTATTTAGATCCAATCTGATATTTCTTGGTTCAATATTTCAGGTTCATAAGATTTCAGTACTGCTTGTAGTTGTTCTCATTAATTTTGTGAAGAAACAAGTACCGCAAGTCTCCTTCAAAACTGTTGATGGGGATTTGATTTCATCTCACAATTTTGGATCTGATGTGAACCCATTTAGATCTGATTTACTTTTTGATCTGGTATTATTTGGTTCAAATTTTAAAATCCAAGAGCTTTCAGTCATGCTTGTAACTGCTCTCACCAATTTCGGTGTGAAAAATCAAGTACCGCAATTCTTCCTCAAAATTGTTGCTAGGGATTTGGTGTTAGTTTCCTCTTATGAGGTTGTTGATATTTTATTTTGTGATTCATTAGCTATTTCATAAGCTATATCAGATTATGGAGCTCAAGCATTTGCTCTCCATAGTCCCAGGGCTTCTCTACTTTTGGTCACATGCTCATCTCCTCACAAAACTGGTAAAGAGGAAGATTTTATGCATCTGCCTGAACACTTGCTCCTAACACTTGGGTTTTTTTTTAACACTCATGGTTTGTTGTTAATTGCTGAAACATATCAGTTTCTTGAGTGTTCCTCACATGGTTTGAATCCTTAATAACCTTTTCTCACTTATCAGTTGATTTCAGTTGCTCTACATGGGTCCAGTCTTCATCTAGCAGCTATCTATATTTCTGATTTTGTTGAGCATATTATTCTTCTTCCAAAGAGGAAGATTCCTCCAGACATAATGATGGAGAAGTTCACATGGTAGGCCCTAGGATACCTGTGCACAGAAGAACCAGATTGATCCTGATTCTACCTGCGTAATTAGAGGGGGGAATTTTTCCCATGTGGTTTTTTCCTAGCTCCTTGTATTGAACAGTTACTTTAATTTACTTAATGTAATGGGTGACCTATGGTCTTAGTTACCAGGGCCCACAGATTGTCCAAGTTAGCATTTAGGGTGGGTGTTATGATTATTAATCCTCCCTTCTCTAATTTGGTCATGTGCCTAAATCAAGAGTCATGTCTAAATCGGGAGTCCTTCCAGTCTATTTTTAGTCACTAGCACCATTAGGTCCACTTGGCATAAATGGGGCACATGTTCTAGTTACTAAAGTATGGGGAACACTAATTAAGGCCTACTGCCACTGATTGCACTTGCACGCATAAGTTTAGGAGCCTCCTAGATCAATCTCTACAATTTAGGAGCCACTAGGAGTGCCGATACCAACCCGGGTCAGTTGAGTTGAGTTGGTTACTAGTCAAGCTCAGTTAGGAGTCGATTACATTTAGTTATAGTCCTATACATTCAGTTAGTGCTAGGTTTTCATGGTTGCATGCAGGAGAGGTGCATTCCTCACCTACCACAGTCAGTTTAGCTTAGCTAACACTGAATTAGACACTTGAGTTGTGATTTAGAATTCTGATGAACTTCGATAATGATTTAGACAAGGTTAGTTAACCATTCAGTCCTCCGATAATGTTTTAGACAAGATCAGTTAACCATTCAGTCAAGTAGAGTCTAACCAATTCGAATTTCCTCACATGGATTCGAATTGCATGTGGTTATTTAGCCATTGTATTACATTGTAATTATTATCCAAATACTTTTGATTAATGAAAGCTTTCACAACTCCAAGCCTTTTGCATTGTTTCATTCTTCAATTCCTGAGTAAAATTGTGTGATATATTTTGTGAGTTGTGTGTTGATCCATAGGTCTATGTGCTCAATTTTAATACATTGCTATCATCATCATCATTGCCATCGTCATTGTGATGATGAAAAAGGCATACAACTACCTTACATGAATTTTGTAAAGGAGATTTGGTCTATGAGTGGGAATGCGAGCACCATCAATATGTTTTGAGCAATATGGGTGGGTCTTAATTAGTAATTTTCATCATCATCATCGTTGTCATCATTGTCATATACATCAACATTATTTCCATTATCATCGCCAGTATCATTGTCATACATCATCATAATCATTGTCATCGTCATCGTTGTCATCATTATAATATGAAAAATGCATCCAACTACGTTACATGAATTTGGTAAAGGAGATTTCCCCTCTAAATGGAAATGGAGTCATCATTAGCACATGTTGAACACTGTGGATGGGTATTAATTAGTAATTGGCATCATCATCGTTTGCATTGTCATTGTTGTTGTTCCTTAAACAAGCCACCTAATGATCACCTAAGTTGTTGATGTTCCCCTCCCCTCGATGATCCTAAGTTTGAGCTCTGATTATGAATGAACGAGGATGACTCATATCAAATTGATAAACTATAGTCACTTTTCACATAGAGACAGAATTAAAAGATTAAGTGGAAGGATACATGTGAACAACTTCGATGCACCATGCTAGCCGTCCTCCAAATCATCATTGTTCACACACCAACACATATTCTATGGATAGTAGGAGAGGGACCCCCACCAAGGTATATCTTCATCATGGAACATGCATTTAATCATAGCTAGTCACAAAAACATACATTATCATCCAGTGTTGTGGAGGGTCCCCCACAAATGGCCACAATCCATCATACAACTTCTTTACACTCAATCTCGTCCATTTGCTCAATGCAACACGATCAGGGAGTACCATGGAGGGGTCCCCCATGAATGACCAAGATCTATTGTGAAACTTCTTGATGCTCATTCTTGTACATTCACACAATGCAACATGATCGAGCAGTACCATGGAGAGTTACCCCATGAATGGCCACAATTTATTGTACAACTTCTATACACTCAATCTTCCCCCCGCAAATGGGTAGGATGTATTTATGCACTTTCCAATATTCAATCTTGGTCATTCGCACAATGGGGGAATCCAACCACATTTTTACGCGTGTGAGGAATAAAGGATATTCCTCAGTAATTCACTCTACCACCTAAGTTGGGATTTCAACAATAATTCAACCGTCAACAATACAATGCCTAGGGTGGACTTAACACAATCAAACTTTTGGTAACCAATCACAATTTGCCACTTGTCCCTCTAAATCAAATAAAAAATGTCTATATTAATCTTGTTAATGGCCAAGATCTAACCTCGATGGGTAGGCCAGCTGATCACAACCATTCATGCAGGGGGAGGGCCAGTCGCCCCTCACACATGCGACCCTTGTGCCAATGGCTCAAATATATCCTTCCAATTTAAGATCAATGGCCCAAGATCATCATCTTGAAGGAATTTGGGAGATTCCTTAGGGATCCACCCCTCCACCTTAGTTAGAATATTGAATAAGACACACCCGCCAATGAAATACTGCATTGAGGTATACCTAACCTTGACAAATTATAACAACCAATGAAACAATGCACGGGGTATACCTGATCTTGACAACTTATGACCACCAATGATAAAATTACATGTGTCCCCATAGCTTGTATAAAAATTCCAATGTGTTTCTGTCACATATTTGGAGGGAATAACATGTGGAATTTTTAGAGGAGTTGTGAATGATGGATATCCAGTCAATCGTTCTCTTCCAACGGTCCATATGTAATAACATGAAGAACAACTGCTACAACCACATTGTGAGGACAAAATAAACATTGTTTTAGCCCATTCTTTCACCAAATGACTTCTTTTTTCAGTTGATCAAGATGCATTTGGCATAACAAAAGGGATTTTATGACTATTGTGTTCATCTAATAAATTAAGGATTGAAATAGGCTACCAATAAGTTCACTACCGACAAAAAAATAGATAACACACTAGTTGCAAGTCAACTCTAGATTCATCTTGGTAGAGTTACTAAAATTCCTCTATTTCAGTCTCCTTTGACAAAGGCAACAACAATCATTACTATTGAAGGATTAGAAGAGAGATTCTAGACTAATTTTTGGGTCTCATGTTCCTCTGTCAACAGGTTATAACATAAAAAAAATTCTCATTTAAAACGGGGGGGAGATTAGGGCTATTCAAAATCTATGGAAGGGGATGGCTAATCATATTTTAGATGTAATAATTATTGAGCCCACTTTTGAAACAACCTAAAAGAAACAAATGAGGCCACCTAGAACTACAAACACGACAACTTGAAAAATGGGTGACTCACACTCAAAGAGTGAGTAAGTAGATAAAAGGAAAGCATCAACTTCACGAAAAGGAAGGAGCAATTTTGTAAATTGTCAAGCCACCAAATTCAACTAAGTTTTGGGGATCTGCAACATTAGCTTTGTTGTTTTCTCTTATTGTCATTCACCTTATCACTATAAGTATGATCTAAATCCCTTCTTAGACAAAGAAGAACAACAGATCTAGGATCGAGGTCAAAGGGTCCCTTTTGGTGTCTTTCTATTGTATCAAATAACTGGTATGAATTTGTTGAATAAGATCATGACCAGGGTAGTTTTCCCACTAGTTTGAAGCAACAAATCCTCTACATGTTATTATGGTTCTTTTATCTAAATGCATGTCTTCCATTGTGTTGAATGAATCAATGGATCTATGTTCACCCATTGTTTTTTTGTCTATTATAATCATAGTTTGATCTAATGAATGACTTGCTCTCATTTGTATCTTGTGTTTGTAACCTTACACTCGTATTCCTATGATAAGGTTGTGATTAATGTTGTCTCATGAACCATCGGTTTCTATTGTAAATCTAATCAAAATTGCATGCATAAATAGGTTGTTCTTGGGTGACAGACATGAATGATTTCCTTAGAAGAAAAGAGAGTCCCCCCCTCTAGCTTGAGGATTATCTCAACGATCTAGAGTGGCGTGGGAAGTTGCATCCTACAAATTATGCTCTAGCCTTGTGCTTCTTTCCATCCTATTCCTCACAAGTATGATATTTAGAGCCAGGTTTTGAGAAGAGTATAACTCGGGGAACAACAATTGTCATGGTCATTGTTATAATTTTATAATCAAATCATCATCAATGTCATCGTCATTGTCATCATGCATCATAATTATGCTCATCGTTGTGGTCATCATCATCATAGCCTATAGCTCTTAACCCCTTTCCTTTACAACCTATATCCTTTAAATTATATATTAACAAATCATATGTTGTATTAAGCATAATTATTGGAGCAAACATAAGCATTATTTTGGGAGCCACTCCAAGAGAACAAATAGGAGAAAAATGAGGTGCTATTTTGGGAGCAAAATGAGGTGTTATTTTCATAGCAAAACTAGATTCTAAAATAAGTGCTATTATATAAGCAAAATGGGTCACTACTCCTATGGTTAAATAGGGATATAAACTAGGCGATAAACCTAGAGTTGATCCTAACTCCTAAAAGGGAGCAAAACTAGGCTACCTAGCACTAAAGTGGGAGATAAACTAGGCATTAAACTTGGTGCTAAAGAGGGAGCTAAATTAAGTGTTAAACTTGGCACTAAAGAGGGACCTAAAGTAGGTGTTAAAATTTGTGCTAGAGAGGGAACTAAACTTATCACTATTCTTGGCACTAAATAGGGAGCTAAACTAGGCACTAATTAACGTGGACTTTAGTACCGACTTTTGATATAAGGTGCTAAAAACTCCAAGAAAAGTATTATCTCATGAAATATCGTCACCTTTTCCTATAGAATGAAGAAAAAAACACTAAAAGGGTGTTTGGATGCCAAAAATGGAGTTAATCATAGGGTTTTGCTAGTGTAGTGTTTGTTTCATTCGAAATTTGTTACGCTCCCCACTCTTGTATTGGTGGTGGAGGATAATACAATGAAACCATCGGTCACTCCATTGTTTAAAGAAAATGGGGGATCAACCCTGTCATATGCCCAATTGATGTGTCTCCTTCTCATAACATTAGAGTGTTAGGATTATAATCCTCAGATGTCCAGTTTGGTCAATTATGCCTAAAATAGGAGTCTTTTCGGCCATTATTGAGTCACTAGTTCCATTGGGTCCACATGACCTAATTGGACCACATGTATGAGTTACTAGAGTGTGGGGAACACTAATTGAGGCTAACTTCCACTTACTACACTTGCATGCATCAGTTTAGGTGCCTCTTAGACCAATCCCTACAATTTAGGAGCCTCTAGGAGTGCCGACACCAACCTCCTTCAGTTGAGTTTAGTTGGTGACTAGTTATGAGTCAGTTGCATTCAGTTAGCATCAGTCTTTGCATGGATACATAGAAGAAGTTGAATTTCCTCACCTACCATATTCAGTTTGACTAGTTAACTAATTCTAACTAATCGAGGCACTGATTTAGACAACTAGAGCTAGCTAGTTAAGCTCTGATAGTGACTTAGGCACGTCATGTTATCCATTTAGTTAGTCTGAGTTAACCAATTCAAATTTCCTCTCATATATTCAAATTATCTGGTTATTAATACCAGTGTATTACATTGTAAACATCATCCAGATTGTATCCATTTTTACTTTTGATTAATGAAAGCAGTTACAGCTGCAAATCATTATTGCACTGTTTCATATCATATTTTGAGTAAAATTGCTTCTGTAGTCTTCTTGTGAGTTTTTCCTTGGTTCATAGATTCATGTGAGCTCATTTTTAATATGGTATCAGAGCCTTGCAAGGACAAGGCAATCCTTCTTCTACAGATTTCATGTTGGATCAATGAAGCAATTTGAGCAAAAAAACTCAAAAAAATCTAGCTTTGCACCAGAAGCGGAGAGTTTACCACATAATTCTTGGGCAAAGGAATTGTTGATCAAGCTTACTTGATCGACTAAGCCGGGTGTGATGCAAACTCCAAAAGTGTAGGCTGTTTGACCTTACTTTGTGTTTTTTGTGTAATTGCAGGTACAACTTCATATGGATTCGAAATTATCAGTTCCTCTTCTTACTCCATCCACAAGATATTTAGAATGGAAGTTGAAGATGATTTCATCTCTCAAGAGACAAGATCTCTATGAGGTGCCTATTGGAATTGGTAAAGAGTCTTATGAGGATGAGAATGATTGTCTAAATGACGGTGATAGAGCTTTTGTAACAATTTGTTTGGCCCTTTCTCCAAGCTTGTGCTACCTTGTTAAATCTGTTGAATACCCAAAGGATCTCTAGACAAAATTGGATAGAACCTTTGGCAAGCACAATGAGGATTATAATAGCACTTTGGATAGAACACCCAACACCACAAGAGTTATTTATTCAAAATTCTTGGCCTCTACTCTCTCTAATGAAGGCTTTCATGATGAAGAAGAAGCATAATCTTCTACACAATCAATTCGAATTGAAGAAAGTCTCCTTGCAGTGACTCCTTCTTCTGTTGTTCCGGAAGTTTATGAGATCTCTGATATCTCATGTTCTCATATGGCTGATATAGAAGAATACATTTGAATCTTTGATATTGAATAAACACTCAGTTGCACTTCTATGCAAACATTCTCCAGTGATTCTCCTTTAAATTATATGCAAAATTTTCCAATGATTGCTTCTGAAAGTGAAGAGGAATTCAATTTCTCTCCCTCTAATGTTGTTGTTGGTGTGCTGATAAGTAATACCTTGGATAGTTTGGAAAAAATATCTGATTGTAGGAGTGATCCATTCTCTCTCCTTGATTTATATCTTCCAGCAAATCCCTACGGGATTGCATGCACCAATATTCAAAATTTGAAGAAGGAGAAAACTATGCATCTACCATCACGGTGGACCGCACTTTTAGATCTGATATGAACCTATTTGGATATGATATGATCTTATTTGGATCTGGTTTGATATTATTTGGTTCGAATTTTAAGTTCCAAGAGCTTTCAGTCATGCTTGTAGCCGATCTCATCAATTTTGGTGTGACAAATCAAGTACCGCAAGTCTTCTTCAAATTTGTTGTTGGGGATTTGATGTTAGTTTCCTCTTATGAGGTTATTGATATTTTATTTTGTGAATCATTAGTTATTTCTGAACCTATATCATATTATGGAGCTCAAGCATTTGCTCTCCACAATCCCAAGGCTTCTCTACTTTTGGTCACATGCTCGTCTCCTCACAGAACTAGTAAAGAAGAAGACATTATGCATCCACCTAGACAATTGCTCCTAACACTTGGGGCTGATTTTACCACTCATGGTTTGTTGTTCAAGTCTGCAAAATACCAATTGCTTGAGTGTTCCTCACATGGTTCGAATACTCAAGCACTTTTGCTCTCTTATTAGTTGATTTCAGTTGCTCTACATGGGTCCAGTTTTCATCCAGCAGTTGTCTATGTTCGTGATTCAGTTGAGCACATTATTCTTCTTCCAAAAGGAAGATTCCTCTAGACATAATCATTTAGTTTGGATGGAGAAGTTCACATGCCAAGTCGTGGGATAGCTGGGCACATAAAAACAAGATTGATCCTGCTTCTACCTGCTTAGTTTGAGGGGGGGCTTTTTTCCCATGTGGTTTTTTCCTCATTTCCTTGTTTGTATTAAGCAGTTACTTTTTCATTTTAGTTGTAATGGGTGACCTATGGTCTTAGTTACTAGGGCCCACAAATTGTCCAATTTAGCATTCACGGGGAGTGTTAAGATTATAATCCTCACATGTCCAATTTGATTATGCTTAAAATAAGAGTCTTTTCAATCATCATTGAGTCACTAATTCCATTGGATCCACATGGCCTAATTGGACTGCATGTACTAGTTACTAGAGTGTGGGGAACACTAATTAAGGCTAACTGCCACTGACTGAACTTGCACGCATGAATTTAGGTGCCTCCTAGACCAATCCCTACAATTTAGGAGCCACTCTAAGTGTCAGCACCAACCTCCTTCAGTTGAGTTCAGTTGGTGACTAGTTATGAGTTAGTTACATTCAGTTACAGTAATTACATTTAGTTAGCGCCAATCTTTGCATGGATGCATGTGGGAATGTCAATTTCCTAACCTACCACATTCAGTTAGACTAGTTAATTGATTCTCCTGATTGAGGCACTGATTTAGACAACTGGTGCTAGCTAGTTAATCTCTTATAGTGACTTAGACACATCTTGTTATCATTTAGTTAGTCTGAGTTAACCAATTCGAATTTCCTCTCATCTATTCGAATTGTCTGGTTATTAATACCATTATATTACATTGTAAACAGCATCCATATTATATCCATTTTTACTCTTGATTAATGAAAACATTTACAGCCGCAAATCATTATTGCACTGTTTCATCTCATATTTTGAGTAAAATTGCTTATGTAATCTTCTTGTGAGTTTTTCCTTGGTTCATAGATTCCTGTGAGCTCAATTTTAATAAAGGGACACCCTAGGTCTTCCTCAAGATCTTTCAATTCCTTTCACAATCCTAGGGTTCTTGTGAAATTCAAACCCTTTAAACCTCCTCAAACTTCTAGCTATATGTTATAGCCTCTTAAACCCAGTCAATTAGAATATTAAGGGGACGTAGAGGGAGTCTTAACTGCACTCGGGAAAAGCCTAATTAATTAGGTCAAATGTATCATATCTCAAAAGTGAAATCATTAGCTTCAAGAGAAGTTATTGAAAGGAAAACAATTAACCATAAATGGGATCCCTAACTTCATTCACGAGAGAAAGATCATCTTTCTTCAAAATCCATGGGACATCACCTTCTTTAAAATACAATAGAGAAGGTCCAACAATAAAATCAAAATGGTGCGTAGCTTTTTTTGCTTCCAAGATCTCATTTGATTTTTTTGCAGGTTGAGATTGGTTTTTTTTTTAATTTCTTGGCCGTTCTGTCCACATCACTAGTGGTTCGACTATTGGAGGGTGACCATTGGCTCTCTGGCCTATGGCGTGAGGCTCTGCTTTGAGTTTCCTATTGGTGCTTAATGGAGCTCTTTTCTATGGTTTAAATTCATTGTATTTTGATCATCTGGATGGGTTTTCCAAGATTCTATTAAAGGTTTGTTCCCTTTGCTCGGGTTGGAGGCTCTCTGGAGTCTGCGTTTAGCTTAAGGTTGCAGCCCTGGTGTTTTCGAGGTTGGATCCTTGTTTTAAATTCTTTTTTAGAATTGTTACTGGGTTGGTTTCTTGTTTGCTGGCTTGTGGTAGCATTGGAGGCTCTCTCTATCAGCCTGGATTGGACTGGTTGTTTGGCATCTTCTCGGTCTAGTTTCTGAAGAGGTTTTCTGATGGAGGTTCCTAGTGTTGGTGGGCTTGTCTTGTTTGCAGGGTTTCCTTACCTTTTGATTGAGGTCTTAATATTTCTTGCTTGTGGGTTCAGCTTGTATGCTGACTATCTCTAGTGACTCCTCTGTCAGCCTATCTTGGTGAGAATGTTGCTTGGTCTTGTTGCTAGTGGCATGTTCTTTGGGATTTTTTTTTGTCTCTCTGCAGGGTGCTTTGGTGGTGGAGTCCTCATAGATCCTGGTGGGGTTCCTCCACTTCCCCTTCCTCCCAAATTGGAGGCTTTTAAGAAGTTGATAGATTCTGGTAGAAAGAGGAATGGGGGAGGTTCTCAAAAATTCGTTAATAAGGTGGATATTCCTTCGGTTGAACTCCCTGCTGAACGAACCTGTCGTTCAGCTCTTAATTTGGCTGATTGGGGGCTTATTGGTCAATTTTCTAGCCTATGGCCTTCCCCTAAGGCAACTGATGGTTGGGTGTAGAGGAATTGGAGGCCTCTTGTTTCAGCATATATTTGTAGCCACTTTGTTGGACGAGTTTTTTTTGTTTTTGTTTTTGACTCTGTGGAAGACCGAGCTCTGATCTTTCGGAATGGGCCATACTTCATGGGTCCTCAAGGTCTATACTTGAATAAATGGACCCCTGATTTTGACCCCTCATAGGATGTCCCTTCTGTTGTTCCTGTATGGGTGAGACTTCTGCATCTCCCCTTACATTGTTGGAATTTAGAATCCCTGGAAATCATTGGGAATAAGCTCGAAAAAATTATTGACAGGGCTAAGAGGAAAGATCAGTATGCTTGTGCTAGAATTTGTGTAGAGGTTGATTTGGAAATAGGTCTCCCTGAATCAATTCAGTTAACAGTAGCAGAGTGGTCCTATATCTAGGAGTTGGATTATGTGCAAATCCCGTTTAAATGCAGGTTTTGTCATGGTTATGGGCATTTTGCTTGAAATTGCAAAAAAATATTAGAAGAAGTCACCATAATTGAGAAAGAAGATCAGTGAACTCAAGTTCAGAAAGGAAATTCCAATCAGGAAGCCAGAAAGAATGGGAAAGAAGTTAAATCTGTCTCAGGTGTTCCCACAGCTGAGGAAATACCAATTGCTTCTCATGATGTTGTCTCCCACAAGGCTCTCCCCAATCTGTTTTCTGTTTTAAGTACTTTTGAAACTATTCTTGAAGAAGGTGAAATGGAGCAATTAGATGTTCCAGATATTGTTACAGATGAATCTATTGCTCCAAAGGATGAAGCTGATTCTTCTTTTTTAAGCCCTGGTGTTTCTCCTCTTCCTAAGGAGATTAGCCCCTCTTATGCAGACATTGCTCAGAAGAAGCATGGAGTTAGTTCTGGTTCTTCAGAAGATGAGTCTTTTGAGCAATCCAAAAAGGAAAGAAGTCTAAGAAGGAAATTCGGGAAGAAGAGGCAGAAAGGCTTAAGACCCAATGTAGTCAGGCCACTATAGAGATGGCTTATGAAAGGAATAAAAAAAATAGACCTCCAAAGGGAGTAATTACTCCCTCTCCTTTAGGTAAGTAATGCAAATAAATTCTTGGAATTGTAGGGGTTTGGGAAACTCATCTAAACCTGAAGCTGTCAAAAATTTATTGAAGTTGGCCCCTTCTGAAATCCTACTTCTCCAGGAGACTAAATATGATGGGGAATCACTTCTCCTCATTGGTAAAAACAATTGGAATTTTAATACAGGTAAATCAGTTAGTGCCAGAGGCTCCTGCGAGGGAATTGCAACTCTTTGGCGTGAAGAGAATTTCCAGTTAAATAATTGGTACTCCAGTCGGCATTGGATTTTTACTGAATTACATCATTGCTCCAGTAAATCCACTTTTTCCTTGTTCAACCTTTACGTCCCAGTTAATAATTTGGAAAAAAAATAGTGCTAGCTATCATTATTTGATTTTCTGGTGTGCAAATCTCCAACAAACATTATCATAGCCGGCGATTTAAATATTCCTCTTGCGCTGAATGAAAATAAAGGAGTAATTCATGGTAAAGATTATCTACAAGATACAGTTGAATAATTAATTCAATTTTGGGAGTTGACTAATCTGAAACCTAAGAGTGGGCATTTCACGTGGTCCAATCAAAGGGTTAGGGCCGCTAGCATTTTTGCTAGACTAGACCTATTTCTAGTTCATAGTTCTCTGTTGGATGGAAATCAGATTATTTCCTCCAAAATCCTCCCTAAGCTCTCCTCGAATCATCATCCCATTGCTCTGGTTTTTGAAAAGGAAGATGAGCTTGGTCCTATTCCCTTCCGTTTTTGTCCACTCTAGATTGAACGCGATGGATTTATGGCCACTGTCAATCAGGCTTGGAATCAGTTTGTTCATGGCTCCCCAGTTTTGTCTGGGAACAAAAATTGATGCAGACTAAAAAAGCACTGAAGAAATGGATTAGAGTCCCTCTTCCTTCTCCTTCGCTCAGTAGGAAATATCGTGTTGATAAGTTAGCTGCAATCCAGATTGGGATGGAAAAATGTGATATTTCTCTTTCCCAAATTGCGCTTGAAAGGGAAGCCCAGTTCCTTACTACTCAATCATTCAGGCTTAAGGAGGAGCATCTCAGGTTAAAATCTTGAAGTATCTGGCTCAAGGCAGGGGATAGGAATACTTCTTTCTTTCACCGTCAATGTAGAGCCAGGCTCTCCCGAAATTATATTTCATATTTCAGAAATTATTAATGATGATGGTGTTGTTATCAAAGGGAAAGACTTTTCAAAAAAGGCAGCTTATATTCATTTTCAGAAGTTGTTTCAAGATGATGCCCTCTATGATGAAGAAGTATCTAAGGATTTCCTGAATAATGTTCCTTCTCTAGTCAGTAATGAGGAAAATATTGATTTAATGAAGCCTTTCTCGAAAAGGAAAATAGTAGATGTCATCTAGGCTATGGAGTCTGATAAAGCTCCTGGGCCTGATGGCTTTACCATTCATTTTTTTAAAGTCTACTAGCCCATTATCAAATCTGATCTGCTGCGTGTGGTCTTGGCTTTTCAGAGAAAAGTAAAAATGGGTGGGTGTACTAATTCAACTTTTCTTGCCCTCATCCCTAAATATGTCAATCCGTCCTCCTTTGATAGGTTTCGTCCAATTTCCTTGTGTAACTCTTCTTACAAGATTATAGCCAATCTTTTAGCTAACAGGTTCAAGCCCTTGCTCAGTAAGTTGATTTCACCTCTTTAGGGGGGCTTTGTAAAAGGCAGGCATCTAGTTGACAATTTCATTCAAGTTCAAGAAGCTATCCATTCCAGCTTTCAAAGGAAAGAAAAAGGCATGCTTATAAAGTTAGATATGAAGAACTCCTTCGATCGAGTGAAGCTCCCCTTCCTCTATGATGTCCTTCTCTCTTTTGGTTTTTTTCCTGAGTTTGTAAATTTGATTAAAGCTTGTACGAATCAACCTTGGATATCACCTTTAGTTAATGGTAGGCCTACTAAATTCTTCAAAGCCTCTAGAGGTTTGCGTCAAGGTTGTCTAATGTCTCCCTTCTTGTACATTTTGATGGCTGAATCCCTTAGCAGAAAACTCTCAATTGAAAAGGAAGTTGGGGTTTTACCGGGTATTAAGATTGCCAGGGGAATTGATCCTATCAATCATTCTCTTTTTGCAGATGATTCCCTTCTTCTTGGAGGGGCCTCTCTAATGATTGCTCAGGCTTTCAATGTTGTTCTTCAAATTTTTTGTCAAATTTCAGGAGCTTTGATAAACAAAAGTAAAAGTGTTGTTTACGGATGGAATGTTGAACAATGTGCCCTTCTCCGGATATCAGATTTCTTTCGATTCTCAGGTTTTGACAAGTGGGATAAGATTACGTATCTTGGGCTTCCTTTAACTCTTGGTAATACCACTCCTTCTCTTTGGCTTGAGGTATTGGCTAAGTTAAAGAAAAAAAAATCTTCCTAGGGTAGTTAGTGGTTGTCGAAAGCAGGGAAATTGATCCTGATCAAATCAGTCCTCTTTGCTTTTCTGATTTTCCAGTCCACTCTGCTTTTGGCTCCTAAGTCGATATCTTCTCAAGTTGCAAAGATTTTGTGAGACTTTCTCTGGAATGGCGGGAAGCATGGGAAAAATAAGATTCATCTGGTGAAATGGGAGGATCTTAAGTGTCCTATGTCAGAAGGAGGTCTTCAAATTCATGATCCATCTCTTGCTAATTTGGCAATGACATCGAAACTTATTTGGCAGTTGTTTGATGATCCAAAACATCCCGCCAGTAGAATCTTTAGGATGAAGTATTTGAAAGGAGGTACATTAAGAAATATTTCAGCTGCTAATACTCCTTCAGGTTCAGCTATTTGGAACTCCTGTAGGAAAGGGTTTGAATTCTTTTGTCAACAGCTTTTTAGAGTTCCAGGCAATGGGTTGTGGACTCTTCTCTGGGAGGATTATATCTCTGGGAAACCTCCTCTTTCCTCTGTCTTATAGATTTCTGATTTTATGAATTGGTCTAAGAATAAAGGACTTTTACGTCTTGCTGATATTTGTACTTGGGATTTCAATCGATTTTGGACTGGTTGGAGCTTTCCAGATCTCCGTGTTTGTCTTCAGTCCCAAAAATCAGTGTTGCTCCCTCTTCTCTCTGGTCTGGCTCCTATTTGTTTCTCCCAACAAGATCAGTGACGTTGGGGTCACGATGGAGAATACACAGCAGCCAATGGACTCAAGCTTCTTCAACCATCTCTTCTGACTTGTTTTGTTCCAGAGATTTGGAAATCTGTATGGATTTCCTGCCTGCCGAAGGTAAACTTTTTTGTCTGGTTGCTATTGAGAAATAAGTCTTTAACTGGTGACAATCTTCTAAAGCATGGATTTTTTGGGGCATTTTGTTGTTGTTTTTGCTTGTTGGCAATGGAGACTACGGATCATCTCTTTGTGGAAAGTGAATTTGCCAAAAATGTTTGGGCAATGGTTCTTTCTGGTGTTCAATTATCTCTTCCAACGTAATCAACTATATCAGACCTATATTTAATTTGGCATGATGGTCGTCCATCTAAGAATCGGGTTCTTGTTTTACATATGATCTAGCATTCAATTTTGAAATTTACCTTGTGGTCTATCTGGATATCCAGGAACAACTGTGTCTTTAATAACTAGAGGCCAATTTACCAATTAGCTTCCTCCAAGACTCTAGCGTTGATTTCAGACTTGATTTGCTTCCCACTTTCTTCCTTGCTTTCCTCTCTACATTCGGTGGCCTCTCCATCTGTGCAGTTGCTTAAACCGGTCTTAGCTCCTTCCTGGAGGTTTCATGGAATTCAAGAGGAATTTTTCTCTTTGTGGTGGAGTTCTCCTTCAGCTGTCCTTTTTTTCGATGGAGCTTCAAAAGGGAATCCCAGGGTTTCAGGCGCTGGTGGTCTGGTTCTCTCTCCGGATAGGTTATCTGCTTTCAGGTTCTGTTGGGGGCTTGGCATCATGTTCAACAATCAGGCAGAATGTTATAGTTTTCTAATAGCATCCCAGCTAGCTAAGGAAAAAGGTTTTAAGTCAGTTCTAATCTATGGTGATTCTAAGCTTTTGATAAATTCTCTAAATTCTTCGGCCAATCTCATCAATTTTTCCTTGAATGCAATTCTTCAAAGAATTAGGAGAAATCTGAAAGTATTTTCTAAGATTGACATAGTTCACATTCTATGGGATTTAAATAGTTCAGCAGATGTTCTAGCAAATAAGGCATGCTTCCTTTCTCCTGGATTTCTTAGTATCAACGGGGAGACTAGCTCTTTTCATTCAATTCCATAAGCATTCAGTTATCAGGATATTAAGCTTGTTGATGCCATGGTCAACTGATGGGAGAATTATGCCCAAAGATGGATGTCCCTCCTTCAAGTCATTTTAGGAAGATCGGGATTTGTAAGCATGACGAGGGGATCTAGAACCAATCCAAGCTTGATAGTGCATTTTCTTTCATGAGAGATGATCCTTTCTTGGGTTTCATGAACTATGATGAGAATTTGTGGGATGGGGAAATTCCCAAACTTCTAGCATGGTCTCAACCTCACAAATCTGCATGGCAAAGTAGACAACCAGTAGCGATAATCTATTGAGCAGGCATTACCATGATGTGTGTTGGCTTCACTAATGCAAGGATTCAACAATGTATGATAGGGAGAACAATTCATTCTGTTGATCATTCCAAGGATTCAAATGCATCCCAATTGAAGTAATGGTTTTAATTCAAAAAGCATCCATTTCTTCTTGCTTTCGAATTAAATTGATTGAGTTCGGCAGTGCAAGAGGCAGCGATTGAAAGATGAGAGCTCAAGACTTAGGAGCAAAACACCACCAGCAATCTGGAATCTCATGGTAGGAGAGTCCTGGATTTGGAGCATCATTTGGGCCTTCTTGGATACCAGTAGTCAAATACCTCAGACAATTCCTCTCTAATCAAGCTGGAACCAAAGCTTCTGAGCATGCTTTTAAGTTTTTGGAGAAGGATACTTCTCCATTTTCTCTAATTTTGTCTAAATGTTTTGTAAATATCTAATGTTGTTAAGAAGTTTTGTTTGGATTTTCAGTAATTGGGATATTCTCAGTTCTTTAATTTCACCTTGAGTTGGGGTGGACTGTGTATCTTGCAGTATTTTGCTAGTTTTTAGCTACCAATTTTGGATTTGAGATGGAAAATCCTATCGAACTTTCAAATGTAATTTTGTTTTGTGGCTTCGTCGCCTTTTCAATACAAAACTATACTCGTTCTTGTTAAAAAAAATAAAAAAAATGGGATCCCTAGAGTAGATAGACCCTAAAGGAAAGTTCCCTAATGATCATTCTCTCCTTGAACCTTAGAAGGGATGTGAGGTGCCCCATAGAAGTAAGCCATGAGAAGGTTTTTTTTTGTTTATAAGCCAAATGTAATTTTATTACAAGAGATTGAATGTACAAGCTCTATGGCAATTGAGGTTTTGTCATCCATTTTAAAATATTGATGCTTTTTCTCAATAGATGCTAAGTTTTCTTTTCAAGTGGGCTCATGACAAGATGGAATATAGTCAATATATATGGGCCCTATGTCAACAAAATGTGATTATGGAACACTTTAAAACATCAAGAAACTTTGAAATCCAATAATGTCACACTAATTTCATTGTCGGGGGAGGTCTAAATATGACTTTAGGCTCTAGAGAAATATGGGGTGAGGTGCCTAAGTTGGACCCATTGATTGACTATTTCACTCTACTTTTTGAAAAATTGAACCAAGTTGATGTTAAACAACTAAAGGTACTGCCTACATGGAGAAGGCTTGAGAGGAGGCAATGTCATAATTTAAAAAAGACTTGTTAGGTTTCTTGTAGATGAAAAAGTTATGGAGAAAGTGGACAGATTCCAATCCAAGGTACGAAGTGGAGGCTCTTATGGCCATCACCCCATCCTACTCCTATTGGAAGGTGAGAATAAAAATTCTCTTCTCCCACTCAAATTCTATCATGCATGTATTTGTGAAGAAGATTTCATACAACTAGCTTTTAGAAAATGGATGCCCTTTTATGCTTCTTTAAGGGATTATGCAATGCTTCAATTTGCAAGCAATCTAAAAATGATTAAGAAGGCAGCTACAAAATGGGAAAGGGTAGATAAATATAAGGATCAACTAGATATAAAGGTTGTCTAAGAGAGCATTTATAACCTGCCTAACATCCAATTATACTAGTGTTTTATGTGAGGAAGAGCTCAATTACTTAAAATCCCCTTAAAAAAAGAGAGGATATTGGATAAACAAGAAATTGAATAGAGATTGTATAGCAAAGCCTCCTAGTTAGTAGGAAATATAACACTATATTCTTTCACAGTTATGAAAATCAGCGTAAGAGTTTAAACACTAATTGTGATATCATATTAGAAGATGGCTTTAGGGAAACCTGTTTTAGGGTTTTTTTTAGAAGTAGGCACAAGGCATTTTCATAATATCTTTAAGGACCTTGAAACAAAAACTATTCGATACCTAATGAAGGTTGTCATTATTTTCCCATTGACCAAAGGATGAATAGAACCCTAAAGGTTGAAGTAATAAACAAAGAGTTGAAGTTTGTCCTTCACTCATTCAATAAAACAAAAATCGTAGGCTTTGGTGGCTTGACAATGGAGTTCTACAAAAGCTTTTATGACTTGCTAGAAGAGAAAATTTTAAGGGTAGTGAAGGAATCCAAGGTATCTGAGAAGATGCCTGGTGCCTTAAACTCAATCTTTCTCACTCTCGTTCCAAATATAGTGGCTCACATTCCTTTAATGACTTTAAACCAATTTCACTTTGAAATATAATCTACAAAAGTGATAGCTAATATATTGAAAGACATGTTGTCTTCGTTCATCTTCACAGAACAATTTGGATTTCTCTTTCCTAAACAAATCCATTACAGGAAAGTTTGCATTCCATAAAGATTGATAAGATGGCAACAATAGTTCTTAAGGTCGACAAGGAAAAATCCTTTGATGAAGGAAATTGGTTCTAATTAAGGCTTGTCCTAATGCAAATCGACATGAATTTACAAATAGTTATTGGATATTTGGTTGTGTGTCATCAACCTCTTTTTCTATCTTGATTAATGGATCTCCTTTAGTTTTTTTTCTCTTTTACAGATCTTAGACTAGTATGCCCTCCTTCCCCTGTTTTATTCCTCTTAGTTGTAGAAGGTCTATGTAGGTTGATACTAGAGGCAAAGGAAAAGGCACAATTAGAGACATGTGTTTATTTTTCATTGTATATTACCCGCTTGCTATTTGTAGATGACATTTAAATTTTTAGTCAAGGCTCACTAAGTGAAATGAGGCATTATAAAAGAATCATGGACATTTGTTTCGGTGCAATTGGAATGGAGATGAATATCAACAAACCTTGTATATATTTCAATTGGATGGAAGAAGACCTAGAAAGGAAAATGTATCATGTATGCTTTTTAAACTATGCCTCTACTAACCAATGACTAAAATATATGGGATTTAATATAAAACCAAATGACAACAAGTTTACTTGTTGGATGTGGTTATACATGAAGATCGAAGCTAAAGCGACTTGCTGGTGCCACATAGGGTTGTCTCATGAAGGTAGATTGGTGTTTTCCTAGTTGGTTTTGGAGAGTATTCTTGTTTATTGACTCTCCACAAACAATGCTCCAAAAGGTATTCTTGATCAGTTAAGAAAAAGCATTTCAACTTTCTTTGGACTTGCAATAAGGAAACAAAGGAAATCCCTCTAGTCAAGTGGACAAGACTAGCCAAACCAAGTGATTTAAGGGGGTGGGGATTAAAATATATATACCTCTTAGGTAAAGCCCTCAGTTCCAAAAGCTTATGGAATATTTTATTTCAATATAGTTTATGGGGAACTGTGTTAAATTCTAAATATCTAGGAAGTTGGTCATTAGAGGAGTGGATTAGAAAAGAAATAAAAACTTACAAGGGAGCCTCAAATGTCTGGAAAGGACTAGAAAAGGCTTGTCTAATCATTAGCAAATGGACTACCTCAAAGGTGGGAAAAGATGATAACTATGGTTGGAAAAATATCCTTCAATAGGATGTATTAGGACTTTTAGACTTTCCCCTGGAGTAGTTGAAACCTTTCATGCATAAGGAAAATCAAGGCTGACAAATGTGGCTTCCTAAGAGGTGCAAAGAAGCTAGGTACAAGGATGGAAAAAAATAGAGGACTTAAATCTCCAGGGAGCCATGGCTAAAGAATGGACCTGATACATTTCTCTCATTAAATAATTAGTGCCATTTCTCTTTAGTATAATGAGATGAATTATGCCAGTAAAAAAATAAAGAAGCAAGATCAATAACAACAAAACTTGGATATAAAGCATTGATTCTAAGCATTGATTCCTTAGGGGTTTTTTTATAGGGCCATCATCCATTTAAACAATCACCATCACTTTATTCTTATGTTTGGTTTTGGTATTGATTCGAACAACAAAGTTGAGTTCTTAACTTTATGGATCTGATTAAAATTTGCAGGAGACAAGAGTCTCTCATTTAGAGGTCTTATGGGACCCTAAGCTACTCATGGACTAGGAAAATGAAAAATGCTAGATCATGAAC
>LPNX010008903.1:58734-106975 GCA_001517045.1 Pseudotsuga menziesii | reverse complement strand
ATATATATATATATATATAAAAGCTCTCTCCTAACAAGAAGGGATATTATTAGTGCATAAAATCAAAAAGGATGAATTGTCATCTAAATATTCACCATGTATGATTTTGACTTTAATAAAAGATTTAGATTGCTTTTGGATTGGATCAGTTTGGGGATTATAAAGTTCAATTCTATTTTGTTGTTTCTAAAACAAGTCAGTAAGTCTCATAGGGGACCATTTTCCTCTTAGAAGACAATAAGAAAGTAGTAATAGATTGTTGCATCAAATTATTCATTGTTTTTTAGTCATGATCCAAGAGGCTAAGGCAAATGTATGCTTTGATTTTTGTTTGAAATATGAAAATTAGTTATTTTTTCTTGGATATGAGAGAGAGAGAGAGATGGGGTAAACAAATACAATCAGTATATTACTATGCAAAAAAAATTGCATGATAGTAATAATCACACTCAAAGTTTTAATCTTCTTATGCAACCCATATATACAAAATTTAGTTGATGATGATTAGCTTGGTCGAAAAGAAAAAAAACCTAGAAATGGTAATCTCCTCCGAACAATGTTCTAGGGGCTAGAGAACTAGACATCAAGGCGAAGTGAATGAATCATCTAATTATTGAGCACATGGATGTTGATGTGTAAGTCTTAGATTATAGACTGGACATGCCAAAAGGTTTTGACGTATTTAATGTGGAGGTCAGAGCATTTGGGGCCTACATGGATGTCGACAATCTTAGATATACAAACCTTATTTTTCTTTGTCCCTAATCTAGTGACGTGACTTGCTCGTCAAGTGACAAGTCACTACATCCATATGGTGGCCTAAATTTGTATGAAAACAAAATCTCCCCTAACACGAACTAAGGGTTTTTGCAAGACCATACGTCATCGCCTCATTAAGTGATTTTGGGAATGATGGTCATTCTAGTCTTAATGGTGATGGTTGGGAAGTCCATCATTATAGTCCTTCTTCAGCTCCTTTTCCAACCGCCACTCATTCTATCGCTCTTTCTCCTTCTCGAGCTACTGACCCTGTCATAAACTCTTTGTCCTCCCCTCATTTAGCTTTATGAGGTTCACAATGTATAAGATCAGACCCCTATTTGTGTGGACAAAAATATAGACTTTAAACTTTTTCAGGATTAACACTTGGAGAGAGCAAGTCATTATAATTTAACAAGGTGGGGAAAATAAGGAGAATATCAAGATATTTTTGGAGGAAACGTATAGAATCCTCAATGTGGTAGGTGTTGATATTCAGGTGTCGTGAATTCTCAATCTACTCAACAAAACCCTCATGGCAGATTTTATCAATGCAGGATTCTGAAGAGAGCCTCAATTCATCGTTGTAGACCAATTGGAATCCCATCTTTGGTTATGGGTCAAAATTCAAATTCCTATCAAAGGGATGTTTAAGCTTCGGATTTCTCTCAAACCGAGCATTTTGGGGGGGCTTTCGTTCTAGGGCTAGTATTACCTTACCCTTAAACCCTAGCATCCCTTATTTGATTCCTATGTTGAGAAATCATATAGAATGCATCTTTGGGTCAAGATTTTCAATCTCCCATTGGAGTTCTAGATGACAGAGTTTCTAATGGCACTAGGAAACAAGCTTGAAAATACCATTAAAGTGGATGATTCTTGTCTCTCCTCCCTTTAGCGCACTATCACAAGGGTTATAGTAGAAATAGACTAGTAGGAAGGACTCTTAAACTTAGTTGAAATTGTAATGAAAGAGGTCTCTTATATGCAATTACTGGACTACTAAAATGTTCCATTCAAATTCTTTAGATGTCATGCTCTCACTCGCATTGTTTTAGAATGTCCATTTCCATCGAAACCCACTTTTTGGAAAAAGGAGGTACACACAAATGGATTTTATGAAAACGGGACTAAAATTGGCTTAGATGTGTCCCTGGGTTCTAACATTCCTTCTGTTGATGAGAGATTGGAAGGGGAAAATTTCCATAAGGAGGTTTTTCAAATGAAGGATTCTTCAAAGCAACTTCTACCACTTGGTGGGGTCATAAGGACTATGAGGTTTGTGATATAGCCTTCTGGTGCTCTTTGGCTCCAGACCTCTTACAAACTCCAAAGGCTCTATTGGACTTTTTGACTAAAACCTATTTCACATATGTTCCTTTTGAGAATTCTACAAGCTCAAATCGAATGGTATCTTCTCTAAGTAAGTTGGTTTCCTCCCCATATTCTCCCTCTTTTTTTCTACCAAGTTCCTCTCCTAAGGATTGCCCTCTCTAGTTGAAACATCTCTAGTTTGAGGGATGAAACCAATAGGGGGTCAAGAGCTATCTCTCCTTTGTAATTTGAGGGTATCCCCCTCTCCAACAACATTCTTCTGACAATGATCCAATCTCTCCTCCTAAGGAAAACCCCTCATCCTCATTGAAGGGGGGAGACTCTCCCACTAAAACCACTTTGAGTAGAGAAATAGGACATTATAACATTCATGACCTGAAAAAAGAGGGGAAGCATCCACAATAGATTGTAGATGATTTACAAAATGACAACGTCACACTTTAATGGGTGCATAGTCAACTAGGTCATAAGTCTTATCTTTACTTGGCACAAGAGAAGGTCTACCTTGAGGATCAGAAAGGCAAGCAAAAATTGATCAGTGGGCCTCTTAAAGCACATGGGGGCCTTGTTAAAGGTTTCCAAATGGTTATTATGTCTTATAATATCAGGGGGGGTGTAGTATCAACAAAAGGATAGTGGAAAATAAAAATCAAGACATCATTTTGCTCCAAGAAACCATATGTGTTGGGGACTCTTCCATTTATTATATAAAAAAAGAGTTTGTAGTTGGAATTTCTATTAATTGGATTCTTAATGCCTTTTGGGTGGACTAATTATGAGTTGATCTCCCGATTATATGTTATTGGAATATTTTATTTCCTCTACAAGTCTTTTCACTAAACTTTAAAACATTATATCTTTATATTGATCGTTTACAGACCCAATCTTAACATGGAACAATTTTGGGACATGTTTTTTTTAAAGGTGATGTCCAAGATCTATCTCATTGTTGGGGGAGATATGACCTTCACAGTTAACAGAGATGAAAATCGGAGGGCAATGCTCATGTTCATTTAATGGAGGATTTATTTCTTCACGAGTTTGAAATTCACCATCTTGTGGATTTAGAACTAAGCTCTTTAAAACCCATTGTCCCATTTTTTTCTAGTTTGATTTGGGCAATAAGACATAGGCAATACCATTTAAATTTAATATGGAATGGCTCTTGGTTGAATTTTTTACAGTTGGTTATTGAAAACTGGAAACCTTATGATCATAACAATCCACTCTTTGCTAGTGAATAGATGGCAACCTCCCTCAAATGTATAAATATATTGGTGTTGGCATGGACCATTGATTGGTGTAGAAACAATAATAGAATTCCAATAGAACTTGAGGAGGAACTTACAAAATTGTTTAGTCACAATGATCAAGGCAATTTTTCAGAGCCAAACAATGTGCAATTCATGGAATTAGAGCAAAAGAAGTGGAAAGTTTTGTAGGAACGTAAAGATGAGTGAATATCGAAAAGTCAGAGCATTTGGCTCGAACTTAGTGATCAAAATACAAATTTGTTTCATCAAGTTGCCAAACATTGGAAAAGTTAAAACACCATTTGGGATTTGTAAAATGAGTAAGGACAATTGGTTTGTGGCTTCAAGGAGCTAACACCCTTAGGGGTTTGGCATTTAAAGAACTTTATCAAGAGCCTCCTTTCACAAATATTATTGATGTTATCAAAATTGTTTATATTTTACTCAAATGGTATTAGAGAAGTACAACCTTCACTTCTTATAGGAGGTATTAATGGAAGAATTACAAGCTATCATGAACCCTTTTAAAAAAATAAGGGTTTCGAGCTTGATCCATGGACCATTGAGTTATTCCTCAAATTTTTTTACATTATGGGTTATGCCATTCTTTGGGTGGTGGAGGAAGTATGAAAAAATGGTCAAATTCTAGGTTCTTTTAACTCAACATTTATTGCTCTCATTCCAAAGTATGACAAGCTTGTCAACTTTGTACACTATCACCCTATCTCTCTATGTAATTTATCTATAAAATTATTTTAAAGGTCTTGGCGGTCAAATTAAAAATATTGATCTCAAATGTTATCTATACGAAGTGGCTTGGCTTCCTTGAATGAAATTTCTTACATGAAGCTATTGTAACAGTGAAAGAGGTGTTACACTCCATTAAAAGAAAGAAATAGGTTGTTATTATTATGAAGATTGATCTTACTAAATCATTTTTTTCAGAGGAAAAAATACCAGTCTTTCTTATTCATAGGAATCAAAAGACATCATTTACATATAACAACTTTATGACTGTGAGTAATATAACAAAACACATCACATAAACATAAAGCTATAACAATGCTGACTACGCCATCCAGAATAAAAGACAAAAAGTCTGATCATAGCAGACTTTCCTCATCATCCCTGATAAATCAGGTCAGAATATGCTGAGTAAGATCGAAGATGATCGTCAAACAGACATTCCTGAGCAAAACTTACTGGCTGTAAGGTCTCATACAGAACAGACAAAGATGATCAATCAGATGCTGAAAGTCAATGCTGAAAAACAATATGGCTCAAAAACACTAAAAAAGAACAAATTGGCCATGATTTATGACCATTGTATCCATAGTTTCTGAGAAGAATCCATATCCCATATCCAAATTAAGGGCCTGTTTAGAGAGACCATCTGCCAGCGAGTTATGCTCACGGAATATGTGTTTGAAAATCACCAGAGGGGCCAAATGAAGCATATTTCTAATATCAATACACCAGTGCATCAGTGAAGGAACATCAAGTGCAGAGAGGCTGTTCAACTAAGATATAATAACCATCGAGTCACCATAGATCAAATGCATGGGAAGACCCATCATCAAGCTCACATTCAGAACTGCCCAAAGAGCCAATAATTCTGCTCTAGTGTTCGTGCTGCAACCAGCTCCCAAAGAGAAACTGAAATAATCAGAATCACTAAGAAATATTACAAAACCAGAGCCACCTATATTCTTTGTAGCAGCCCCATTGAAAAATCCACAAGGAAAGACCTTCACCGGTTTAGAACCAATATTCTGAATTTTTTTTATTTTCAATGGAACTGGATATGCATTTAGTAAACCTTCAATCCTGGAGATAAGAGCAGAGAAAGCAGGTTTCCTGTTTTCAAACAGACAGTTATTCCGAAGGAGCCAGATACCCCAGAAGATAAATAATGGCAGGTATCTATAAGGAGTTGAACGCACCACCGATTTAAACCACTGAGCCAGATGGGACGAAACTGAATTGAGGGAGGGAAAGGAGAGCCTATACTTAGCCTCGAAATGAGCTTGGATACACACTGTGAAGGGACAGACCAAAAAAGATGGTAAATATCCTCTTCATTTCTTTCACACAGCACACATCTGCTCGGGCCATGGAATCCTCTACTCTAAAGCTGGTCCCATGTTAAAATCCGGCCATTAGCCACTAGCCAAATAAAGCAAGCTATTTTCAGAGGTAAGTTTGAGTCCACAGAAAATCCAGAACTTGATCTTGAAAGTCTAAACCACTATCAGTGAGAATACAATCATAACCTTTCTCAGCAGTTAGAGGGCCCACATAATTATTTTGAGACCAGAGAAGATAATCACATTGGTCTGAAAGTCGGATTCTGCCATATTCCAGCCCTTTGATAAAATTATCCCAAAGAGTTTTCCATTCCCCACAAAGATCTAGCTCATCCACCGTGAACCAGTAGCCCGTAGCAGAAGAAGTGTAATTTATTGCTTGGGCTAAGGAAACAATCCCGTAGTCTTCCAAGTAAAATCCCAGATCTCTCAGTAGAATAAAAGAGGAGCACATACCAACAACAGGATCCGCACCAATACGGATAGCAGCACCATTACCGACATGCCAGAGAAGACCTTTACCAATCCATGGTAAAGTGGAGAGGAAACCTTTCCAAATTAAGGATGCATTCCAGACTTTGAATCTTTTTTCCCTAAACCATGAATGCAAAGGCATGTTTTTCATATAATTGACAGCGATGAGATGATGCCAGATGCCATTGCTGTTAAGAGCAAGCCATAAACTTTTCATTCTTACTAAATCATATGACTGCGCATGTTGGCTATATCTTAGGTTACTCTTGTCTCATATCGGCCTTCATATACAAATTTTCAATTGAATTATGTCATGTATACAGTTAGTCTCTCTTGTTGTGTTGATCAACGGGTCAACCTCCCCTCTTTTCAGATCTTCCAATGGATTAAGGAAAGGCCATTCACTTGCCCTTTACCTCTTTCTTTTGGTTGCATAAAGTCTTAGTTGGATAATTATGGTAGCCAAAAGGGATGGAAATATTGTTGGTATTCAAGTGGTAGGGTTAGAATTTGTCTCTCATATTCTATTTGTGGATGATGTCCTCATCTTCTTCTAGCTCATTGCAGTGCTTTTTTTATGGCATTGTAAGCAAGATAATATTGATTACCACCTCGTGCAATGGTAGCTACTTTCTTGACCAAAGGCTGTCAGAGGATGAGGGTTAATGGATTAATCTCTATTTAATAAATCCTTATCAGCTAAGAGTGCTTGGAATCTTATCTCAAATGACGATCTATGGAAAATAGTGCTAGTTGTTGGCTCCTTTGTTTTTGAAAAGCACCGCAAATTTGGAAGGAAATAAAGACCATAGAAGAAAGCATGAAGCAACAGTTGATGAAAGATGCTAACGACTGCAACCCTTTTGGAATTTCCTAGAAAGTATAAAAGGAAGTGAAATATAAGTAGAAAGAGAGAGAGAAACAAGAGAAGTGAAGAAGACCAAAAGTAAAGCAGTCAAGGGCAGAGATTGGAAGATCCGCAACAGAGGTTTATGCATCTAGATTTTGGGTAATTTGGTTTTGCTTCCATGTTTTTCATATGTTGTGACCGGTAATTCCACAGTGATTGTAAGGATGTAGAGTTCTGATATAATGAAGTTCACCTACTGTAATAGAAAGGGATTTTTGGGCCCCTAAATTTTATGTGTTATGCTTGTCTTCTCATTGTCGAACTATTATGTTCTTTAATTGTTTACTCCGAGTAATGTTAATGTTACAGTATTCTGTAATGAATAATGTTGTTGTATCTTAAGTTGTAATCTATGGCAATCTTAATATTAATAACCTTTGACAACCGTATCCTCACAGTTAACCACTCCCTATCACACATAGGTCTAGTTTGTACTTCAGGTGATACCTTCCCCTTTAGGAGATTAAAAAATCCAACACTCTAGACTACAACAATGGCTTTGTTGGCCCATGTGTAAGAAACTGATCTCCACTTTGTGCCAACAAATGGTTCCATTGTTAAGACCTGGTTTTTAATGGGACGTCGTTAACTATATGGATACTTATGTGACAACAAGCCAAATTCAGTGGTGGTGGGAAAAAAAAATTGACAATTTTGTGACATAGAATTACAAGGGTGGGAAGTATCCAAGTTCATACAATATCTTTTCTATGGAGGACCTCCATTAAATTAGTATAAAGCCTTGTGGGCTAAACTTTCGGTAACCCTAGTAAATTGGTTACGTAGACTTGCAGAAGCACCTGAGTATCACAACCAACAAAGAAGGACTGTTCAGTAGACTTAAAAGGACATGACTACATTAAATCATGTTGTAATAGTGCAAGAGGTGTTACACTCCATTAAAAGAAAGAAATGTGTTGCTATTATTATGAAGATTGACCTTACTAAAGCATATGATTGCACAAGTTTATTATATCTTAGGTTAATCTTATCTCATATTGGCCTTCATATACAACTTGTCAATTAGATTATGGCATGCATACAATTAGTCTCTTTTGTTGTGTTGATAAACAGGTCAACCTCCCCCCTTTTCAGATTTTCCAAGGGATTAAGGCAATAATCATTAACTTGCCCTTTACCTCTCTCATTTGGTTGCATAAATTCTTAGTTGGACAATTATGGCAGCCAAAATGGATGGAAATATTGTTGGTATTCAAGCTAGAGAGTTAGAATTTGTCTCTCATTTTCTATTTGTGGATGATGTCCTCCAATCTGCTCATGGTATTGAGCATGAAGAAAAAACATTAAATGATATACTAATTATATTTTGTAATGCAGAATGGTGCTCATAAGGTGCGACCAACATACCCATAACATCTAGGTGCTTCTCCTAATGACTATTGAAAGATTTCTCAACCATTTTCCCATCCTTCACGGCTTTGTCCAATTTTATAGAAATACGCCTCAGTCCCAAGAACAATATTCTGAGAATTTTTTGGATCCACTATACATAGCACTAACAAGTAGAAGATCACTCTATAAATTAGGTAGAAGATCAACCTCCACAAAAAGGGGAGGGAACATAAGAGGATATGGCATCGGACAAGGAGGCAATCACACAAGTCCATTACGTTGTTATAACTACAATGATATTGATCATCTTGCATGTGCCTATCTATTACCCAAAATACCTTGGTGTACATACTGTCACATGAACACCCACACCATGGAGGAATGTCGTGAATTGGTAGTGAAATGGGAGGATCACGCATGGAGACCAACCAATTTTATCAACTATGAAATACAAGAAGATTGAAGTGCAATAGGCTTTGTTGTTACATGGGCATGTGCAAGAGATGGACTAGGTCAACGATGACCAAATTACCCAGTGATCTGGAAGGCAATACCAAGGAAGGCTAAGTTATTCCAGTGCAGTTGAAGGAGATCTATAGAAAAATCACGGACATGTTTGGTTAAATACCAACACCGCTAGCTTGAGATGAAGCAATACCCTCTCACCAATACAAAAGGAATGATATAAGAACAAATGAGAGAGACTAAAGTAATGACAAATCAAGGGACTTTGTTTCATTATGGTTCCATTAACTAAAAGATATTATGAAAGATGATAACACTACTAAGAAGTTTCATGTAGCACTTCACGACCTCCGCAATGTTGGGATGGTGAAATATGTGCCCCGCTATTAGAAATAAACCTACAGTAGGTACTACAAAGGGGAATGAAGCAAACAAAGACTTATAAACCCACATGATTCACATTTTAACCCACAATGAAAATGATAATTGATATATATATATATATATATATGATTATTTTTTACGATAATGGAGATAACCTTTTATAGGTTAATACACACCGCTTTATGAATTGGTGTGAATCTATGTTAATTCACTAACTCTATATTTAATATTTAAAACAATGGTTTATAATTATTTAGATACATAACATTACCGCCGTCTTTTAGAATGCTTTGTCCTCAAAGCAAGGGTAAGGACGGGTATTGTTGAGGAAACTGTTTTGTCTCCCATGATGCGTCTTCATCTGGAAAATTCTTCCACCTAATGAGATATTCCTTGAGTGTTCGAGAATAGAGTTTTCTTTCTCGGGTTGCAATGATTGCCTCGGGTTCCCAAATGACCCTCCCTTCTTTCATACCAGTACTACTGGTGCAGCATAAGGACCCCGACTTTCTGTAATCACTCCACACTTCAATAAATCATAGATTAATCTTTCAATCTCTTTCTTATGATGGTGTGGGTACCTATAGGGTTTAACATTGACAGGGCTTGATCCAGACTTGATTTCAATGACATGCTCGATCTTCCTTTCTGGTGGTAACTCCATGGGAAGGTCTTCGAATAATTTTTTGTATTTTTGGATTAATCCTTGGATATCTGGATGACCTGCTTTAACTACTTCTGAAGTTAATAATTCCATCTCCTGGCATTGTACGACATACGCTAGTGCTCCCTTTTGAATTAGCTTCTCCATTTTGTGGGATGGCACAATTTGTGTGCGAGGGGATTGAAACCCATATAATTTGTATCTTTCTCCTTGCCATTTAAACCTTATAAAGTGTTCTTGGTGGTTTGTTGAGTAGGTACCTAATGTTTGCAACCACTGAATTCCCAATACTGCATCAACTCCTCCTAAGGGTATTGCGTAAAATTCTGACTCAAGGTTATAGTCTTATATTTGTAGCTTAACTTTGTGGCATTTTCCCACTTTTTCGATCTTCTTTCCATCTGCTACCATTACCTTTATGTTGGGTACTGGATATATGAAAAGGTTAATCCTCTTCGCAACATTTACGTCGATCAATTTATGGGTACTTCCTGTGTCGAATAGGATGACAACATTATTATTTTTTATATGCCCTTTAATTTTTAATGTATGTGGTTGGTGTATTCCTGTTATGGCTGAAATTGATATCTTGGGCATTTCTTCATCTTCTGAATCTGATGGAGGATTATGGATGTCACATGTTTCTTCTATGTCAGATTCCTCGCTATCTGACTTGTCTTCCTCTTCTGCTTCACATTGATATAAGTTCTTGGTGTTCTCTTTTTACAAACATATGTCTTGGGTCTCTGCGATATTTACACTTCCCCTCTTTCATTTGTTGGACCTTTAAAGTGGTTTTGTTTTCATTTCTTAGATGCGGTGGCTAGTATTTGGTGTTGGTCTTGATATTTTTTATGGACCTTCGATCTTTGTCATGGTTCTTATTCCACGTCTTTTTCAATTTTTCCTCAATGATTTTTGCCTTGCATCTCGCTTTGTCCAAGGTTGATCCATTTAATAGTTTTAGTTCATCTCTGATATATGGCTTTAGTTCGTACACATAAGTCTAGAGGCATTAACTATCTGTGAGTTTTGGCACACATGTTGCCAGGGCTTCCCATTCGTTGGTGTATTCATCGACGTCACCTTTTTGTTGCAGTCTGGTGAGTTTTGCGAAGAAGTCATTTTCTTTTAAATCTTCAAACATCTTAAAGAAATCATTTTTGAACATTTTCCACTTGCACTTAGTTGTCTATGTTGTACCCTTCCACCACATGTACCCGTTGTAAGCCCGATTTTCTAGTTGCATTGAGGCATATTTTTATCATTTCTTCGTCGGTTATGATATTGTGTATGGAAAAAAATTATTCTGCTTTGTTGATCCATGCCACGCTCCGTTTTGTGTCGCCATTGAATTTTGACAATTTTGACTTGGGTTTCATTTGATATCCACTTCTTTTTGGAGGAGAGAGCGATTGTTCATGGTTTGGAGAGTGATCGTGATCAGACTCTTCTTGTGGAATATCTCTTCAGGGAGGAATTCTCTTATGATGACTTGAATTTGAGGATGGTTGGTCTTCCTCTAACCCCTTGCCAACTAATGTGGTGATTGTTTCTTCCAAATGTTGCTCGAGTTTGCTTAACCCAGATTCGAACAATACTATGATGTCCCTTTTTACTCCTTCCATCTTTCAAGATACTACTTCGTTGACTTATTTTTTGACAGTCTCTGATCATTCGATTTTGCTTTTGTGTAGTTCTCCTTCGAATTGGTTGAGTCTTGAGTGTAAACCCTCAATACTTTTAGAACCTTGGGCTTGGTTAAGCTCTAATTTTGCCATTCTTTCTTTAATTTCATTCATTTATGCCATTTTTCTTGTGCAGGGAGGAATTTTGTTTATTAAGAATGGTGATATATTATTATTAATTATTAATTTTTATTTTTTAAAGATGGTGAGGTTTAAGGAATAATAATTAATTATTATATTAATTATTATATAATAAAATCTTTATTTTATTATTTTATATAATAAAACCAAAAAAATTAAACTATTATAAATATATTATAATAATTCAAATCAAAACAAAACCTGGGTTGAAGGTGGAAAAGAAAACCATGTGTTTGTTTTACTTTATCTTTTCCTTTTTTTTACTTTTTTTTCTTTTATCTTTTATTTTTAACTTTTTTCTCTCTTTTCTTTTCTATAATTTTTTTTCTTTTTTCTTTTTTTAGGTTTTCTTTTTTCTTTTGTTTTTTGGACAATATCCTATATTTTAAGGAAACCCTAAAAACTAAATTTACACAAAGTGTAAAAAATGGTGAAGGGCCCTATAGCTCTGATACTTCTTGAAGTAGACAATGACTTCTAAACCCACATGATTCACATTTTAACCCACAATGAAAATGATAATGGATATATATGATGATTTTTTACAATAATGGAGATAACCTTTTATAGGTTAATACACACAACTTTATGAATTGATGTGACTCTACGTTAATTCACTAACTCTATATTTAATATTTAAAACAATGGTTTATAATTATTTAGATACATAACAGGGAAGGAAGAGGAATGGTTGAGAGCTCTGTCTGGATACACAGGTACATGGCTATGATATTAAGAATGTGATGTTGGTTTGGGCTCAGATGTCAACACCCCACCAAAGAAGTCATGGGAAGCAATGAGCTCTATATCGCTAGTCTACTCTCCCATTTACTTGAGGATGGAAAATCAGTATCACATATTCCCCATCAGGTGGCTCGAAAATGTTGAAGTTGATTTGGGAGGTGTCAAAACCACTATAGATTTTAAAGTAAAAAATTATTGGTTGAATGAATCCCTACTCAACATTGCTCATAATCAAATGGGATTATGAAAACTATGGCATAATTGGTTTGAAGAATAGAGCAATAACTTTTGAGGTCAACGACATGAAATTAACACAACCATCAGATCCACACCAAGGTCCATGATACACAAATCCAATCCGAGCAAATATGGAACACGATGTCCTGGATAACATTATTCCTTGACAACAGGAAAAATAGATGATTATATAAATCCAACAACAAAGGTAGGTATGTTGGAGGAATATTCAGCCCTTTGACAATGATTTTGTGAAACTTGGGATGAATGACAAAATGAGAGACATGAAATGTCATATAGACATTGCACAATGGTGAAATCAGTTCACTGGATTGGAATAGAAGTGCATGATTCACCATGGTATGACAAAACCAATAACCTAGACTAGTTTCTTAAACATATGGACTCAATCACCAAGGAATATTGTATGGATGTTCTAGATACAATGCTTAGAGGGACTCCCGCAAGATGGTGGGTGACACACAAAGATGATATACCGGAATGGGAAACAACTCAATTAGCACTAATGATCAAGTTTGATCCATCCATGCATATCAATATGGTGAAAGAAGTATTCTTGGGAGAAACCAATCTATACAAACACAAAGACTTGTGTGAGAACCAGTGGGAATCAGAGGGACTACAACCACAATTTCGGGTTCATCAATTCCGTCATAAACTTGGTATTATTCCAAATGCTTGGTACCTACATGAAGAAACAAGGTGACAAACTGAATGCTGGAAGTCGATGTGCGCAAAATTTTGTGAAGATTTTTCTTTCTCGGCAACTAGTGATATGGTTACGATAAAATTGCCATTTATTAAGGAAGCATTTTTTACTGATAAGTTGTGGAACATAAGATACTCGTATGTTTGTCCTATGCTTCAAGAACTAGCAAATCTCACATTCATGGTTCCCGAAGTAACATCCCATGTTTGTTACACAAAGGTAGACAAGGAGAACTCCAACCCATATGAGCTCAAGCATTTGTGGAACTTGACTTTCAAGAATTCAGAACTTGAGAAATAAGCCAAACAAAACTTGAGGAGATAGAGGAAATCTATGCACAACCCTTGAAGTTACAGAAAGTCAACATCAATATTGAAGATAAACCAAAGTGGCAACCATCAAGGATTACTTGGACAAGCAAACAATGTATGAGGTTTCATCACTCTTAAAGTAACATGATGACTTATTTTTGCAAATATTTACATAACTCAAAGGGATTTAGGGAGACCTAGGAGAAATGAGTATTACGTTGAAACCATACGCCAAACTAGTTAATCACTGATCATATAGACTGAACTTCATGTGAAGGAGAAGGTGAAAAAATAGATTGGTTGTATGTTGAGTGTAGGCCTTATTTTTCCAATGGATGAATATGATTGGATTAGTCTTATCATCATTTAGAGCAAGAAGAATACAAAGGACATTAGGGTATGCATCGACTATCGCAACCTGAATGTTGCTTGCGTCCATGACCCATTCCCAACACTACTCAACATTAAAGTGTTAGACAAGTAGCAGGAAACGAGGCATACTCATTCAGTGATGGATTCTTGGGGTACCACGAAGTCAAGATTGCTGAGGAAGATAATAAGAAGACCATATTCACTATAGAATGGGGATCATTTGCTTATAATGTGATGCCATTTGGGTTGAAAAATGCATCAATCATTTTCACAAGAACAATGATCGTAGCATTCCTTGAATCACTTCATAAGTTCTTAGAAGTCTATCTAGATGACTAGAGGGCCTACAACCTGATCAAGGGCCATTTACCCTTCTTTGACTTATGTTGGATCACTACAAACAAATGGGAATTTCTTTAAACTTGTAGAAGTGCATCTTTTGTGTTCCTTTCGGAAACTTGTTGGACCATATTGTTTTCAAAGATTGAGTTTTGGAGGCATCTCCAAAGTTCCAACATTTTATGCGGGAAGGTTTGTATATCGACCACTTCCAGAAAATCTTCAGCCCACATTTGTCATGACGTTTGCTAGACGACTTCATTAATGTTGGATTTGTTGTCTAGCTCTCGGGTTTAAGTTAGTGAGTGCTTCTCGCTCGAGGAGATGCATTGGTTATCTCTCAGAGAATTGGAGGTCACTTTTATTTTTAGCTTGGTAAGTGTCTGCGCTTCTTTGTCTTTCTTTGGAGCTGGTCTTTGTGCCTTCTTGCTATTGTGGTTTTGTTGGATTTATTTCCTCCAGCTATTCGGTGGAGAGTATAGGTTTCTGTGGAGTCTGGGTTCTTTCTTGGGGAAGGCTTGGTGAGTTGGATGTCTCTAGCTTCGGTCTGATCTTGTAGGTGCTAGCTACCATTGGGCTTGTTTCTGTGGGTTCTTTCTGATCCATGGCCTCTGGAGGTGGCCCTCCTCCTCTTCCTCCTAAGTGAGAGGCATTCAAACATCTAATTTCTGCATGTGGGAAGAGAAAAGGCAGCCCTCTGAGTTAATCTTTTGTGAAGAAGATAGACATCCCTTCGGTAGACCTACCGACAGAAAGACCTTGCCATACTGCCTTGAATCTTACAGAGCGTGGCCTCATTCGTCAATATACTGGTTTATGACCATCCCCGAAGGCTATTGATGGATGGGTCTAGAGAAATTGGAGATCCTTGGTTTTAGAAGGGATCCAAAATCACTTCGTAGACAGAGGATACTACGTTTTTGTGATTGATTCAGCCGAAGACCGAGACCTTATATTCCGAAATGGTCCATATTTCATGGGTCCCCAAGGACTCTACTTGAACAAATCGATCCCTGATTTTGATCCGTCTTAGGATGTTCCTTCAGCTATTCTAGTATGTGTTCGACTTCCCCACCTTCCCCTCCATTGCTGGAATTCATAATCTCTTGAAGCTATTGGAAATACGCTCGGTAAATACATTGACAGGGCTGAAAGGAAAGATCAGTATTCCTGCATCAGAATTTGCGTTGAGGTTAATTTGGATATTGGGTTGCCCGAAGCAATCAAGCTAGATGTGGCTGATTGGTCTCATTTCTAGGAATTGGATTATGAACAACTCCCATTTAAGTGTCGATTTTGTCATGAATATGGCCATTTCACCCGTAATTGTAAGAAAAAACAGAAGAAGTGGTAGAAAAAGCAATTCCAAATCAGTGGATTCAATCTCAGAAAGCAGGCTCCTCTAAATTGAAATATAAAGAGGGAAACGTTGGATATGGAACAAAACCCATGGGGAATAAATCAGTAGAAGTATGCTCCTCTAAACTTGTGAAAAATATATTGGGATATGTTGGAAATGGAACTCATCCTGATGTGAATTCAGTAATCCCACAGGCTGTAGGAAAAGTTTCAAAGTCTTCAAATTCTTTTGGGGTTTTAAGTTTTCCTAAAGCTCAGGTCTCTCCAGTTCTTAAAGAAGGTGAACTCCAACACTCAAATGTTCTTTTTGAAGAGGGTCAAGTTAGGACAGAATCTCAAGCTGATGTAGGGATAGTATCTCAGGCTTCTATTCCAGTTAGACTAAATTCTCCTCGAATTGAGCCTTGCTTGCAGAATCCTTCTCCCATAAGATCTCCTGTCTCTCCCTCTTATGCAGATGCAATTAAAAAGAAAGTAGAGTCATCAGGATATTCAGAAGATGATGGGAAATTTTCAAAAAAGACTGGAAGGAAATCTCAAAAGGAGATTAGAGAGGAAGAAGCAGAGAGGCTAAAGATGTAGGGTAGCTAGGCCACCATTGAATTGTCAATTCGAAGAAGTAAGAGAAACAGGTCCACAAAGGGAGGAGCAACTCCCTTCTCCTTGGGTAAATAATGCAGATCAATTCCTGGAATTGCAGGGGATTGGGAAAATTAGCAAAGGCTGAAGCAATAAAAGATTTGCTTAAAATGTATCCCTCGAACATTCTCCTGCTATAAGAAACTAAGATAGAAGATGATTCTCTTCTATTCTTAAGCAAGTCTAAATGGAAAAAAAATGTTGGTTTGGCTGTAAGTGCCAGGGGCTCTTCTGGAAGTCTAGCCACCATATGGTCAGAGGACATCTTTCATCTCAAAAATTAATTTAGAACTCAACACTGGATTTATACTGAATTACAACATATGCCCAACAATTTAATCATATCTTTGTTCAATTTATATGTTCATGTTTATTACGTGGAGAAAATTTTTTGCTGGCAGTCTTTGCTAGACTTTTTGGAATCTCATTCTCTCACCAATATCATGGTGGCAGGTGACCTCAACATCATTTTCGAACCTAAGGAGAAGAGTGGAGGAAATGGGATAAGGACCCTTTTTTGGAGTTGGTCGATTCCTTGATTCAGTCATGTGATCTTTTAGATATTAAGCCCAAAAAATGGCGTTTCATGTGGATGAATAATAGAGTTGGGACAGCTCATATTTCAGCTCATCTGGACCGTTTCCTAGCTCAGAGTATGTTGCTGGATGACTTTGTATTAACCTTAAAAATTTTCCCAAAGGTAACGTTTGATCATCATTCTATTGGTCTCTGTTTGGGAAAAGAAGAAAACCTGGGGCCGATCTCTTTTCGGTTCAGTCCCATCTAGGTCGAGAGAGAAGGATTTGGTGAGTTAATTTCTCATGTTTGGTCTCAGTTTATTGTTGGATCCCCCAGTTATGTATGGGAACAAAAACTAAAACTTACAAAAACCACCTTGAAAAGTTGGATTAAAGCTCCTCTTCAAAATCCTACGAGATTTAGGGTAGAGACTATTTAGGCTCTAGTAGATATCCAGTTTAGCATGGAAAATACTGAAATTTCTACAGTTCAGCTAATGCTTGAGCAGTCCGCGCAATCATCTGCATTCACTTCCTTTCGTCAGGAAGAAGAACATTTGAGGCTTAAATCCCGCAGTCTCTGGTTGCTTGTTGGGGATAAAAACTCTATGTTCTTTCATCGGACATGCCGGTCCAGGCTCTCTCATAATCATGTTTTTGAAATTTGCACCATTAATGGTGAAGCCATCAAAGGCTAATTGCAATTGCAACAGGCAGCAAATGAACATTTTTAGCAATTGTTTTATGAAGAAGGTAATTCTACTGATTTTTTAAATTCTGATTTTTTGTTTAATATTCCTTCTTTGGTTTCTGAAGATGACAATGTTGGTCTAGTGACAGCCTTCTCTGAGAAAGAGGTGGTTGATGTAATATGGGCTATGGAGCCAGATAAGGCCCCCGGGCCAGATGGGTTCTCTATCCATTTCTACAGGGTATGTTGGAACTATATTAAATTTGACCTTCTCAGAATGATCTCAACCTTCCTTTCAAAAGCCAAAGTTGGAGGGAATACTAACTCAACCTTTCTAGATTTGATTCCAAAGGAAGTAAACCCTGCTTATTTTGATAGATTCAGACCCATCTCCCTCTGTAACACATCTTATAAAATCTTGGCCAAGCTTTTAGCTAATAGATTGAAACCATTGTTAGGTTCCCTTATTTCTCCTCTACAAGGAGGGTTTGTTCAAGGAAGACACTTGTTTGATAATGTTATTGAAGTTCAAGAAGCTCTCCATTCCAGTTACCTTAGGAAGGAGAAATGTATGCTCATCAAATTAGACATGAAAAACACCTTTGATCATGTCAAACTCTCCTTTCTCTATCAAGTTTTAAGAGCTTTTGGATTTAGTGTTGATTTTGTCCTTTTGATTAAAGGCTGCACTGACAAGCCTTGGATTTCACCTCTTGTAAATGGTAGGCCAGCAGATTTCTTTCAAGCCACTAGAGGGCTGAGACAAGGGTGTCCCTTATCTCCCTTTCTTTATATTTTGATGGCAGAAGTGTTAAGTAGAAAACTCTCAGCAAAAATGGTGGTTGGTTCTCTTAATGGTATCAAAATTGCAAGAGGGGTTGATCCTTTAAACCACGCTCTGTTTGTTGATGACTCCCTCTTATTGGGAGGGGCCTCCTTAATTATTGCCCGGGCTTTTAAGGTAATTTTGCAAAACTTTTGTGTAACCATTGGGGTCTTGATTAATAAGGGTAAGAGTGTCGTATACAGTTAGAATGTTGATCATACAACCCTTCTTAGAATTGCTCATACTTTGGGTTTTCAAGGATTTGAAAAGTGGGATAGTATCAAGTATTTGGGGCTCCCATTAACTATGGGTCCCATACCTTCGTCGTTGTGGAATGATGTGATTTTCAAAATTAAAGCTAAAATTGTTTCCTGGGGAGGTTATTAGCTAACTCAGGTAGGTAAATGGATTTTAATCAAGGCAGTTCTTTCAGCTCTCCCTATTTTTCAGTGTTCCCTGCTTCTTGCTCCCAAATCTGTCACTGCCCAAATTGCCAAACTTCTTCATGATTTTCTTTGGGAGGGAGGCAAAGGCAATCAACAGAAAATGCATTTAGTTAGTTGGGAAATCATTAAAAGATCTATTTCTGAAGGTGGTTTGAATATTCAAGATCCTGAGTTGGTGAACTTGGCTTTGGGAGGAAAGCTCTTATGCCAGTTATACTCCAACCAAAATCATCTGGTCAATAAAAATTTTCAAAAGAAGTATCTTAAGGGTACCTCTTTGAAAAATTTCAACTCAGCTACCTCCACCTTAGGGACAACAATTTGAAAGCTTTGTAGAAGAGGTTTGGATAATTTTCAGCTTCAGCTATATCATATTCCTGGAAGTGGGAAAAGGACACTCCTGTGGGAGGATAAGATAATGGGGAATCTGCCTTTTTCCTCTAATGAATCTCTTAGCAAGATTAAGGATTGGTTAAGTAACAAAGGCTTCCTTAGGTTGCCAAATATTTGTTCTTGGGACAGAGCCGAGAACTAGGTTGGCTGGAGCTTTCCAGAGATTCCAGATTATCTCATTCCTCAGCAGAGTTTGTTGGTTTTATCCTTAATCAGTTGTGCTCCTGTAAATTGTTTTTTTTAAGATGTTTGGGGATGGGGTAGCACTGGTAATTATTCCGCAGCTCTGGAATACAAAGCTATTCATTTGACCCTTGCTTCTAGGATTCCTCTAGCGATTTGGAACTCTGTCTGGTTCTCCTTTTGTTTGTCGAAGGTGAATTTCTTCACCTGGACTCTTTTGCACAGAAGAGAGTTGTCTGGAGAAAATTTATGCATGCTAGGGTTTAATGGCCCTTTTCACTATTGTTGCTGCTTTTTAGCAGTTGAATCTTTAGATCACATTTTTATAAATTGTGTTTTCTCTCAACAGGTTTGGGATTTGGTTCCTAATGGCCTCTCTTTCATGCCTTGTTCTCATATGTCAGTCATTGCTCTTTACTCCTCTTGACATGAACGACTCCCCAAATGGCATGATCGAATTTCTGCTGCCACCGTGGATTGGAAGAATCTATGGCAGTCTATTCCTAAAATCATCAGGTGGATATTATGGAAAACCACGAACGATGGAATATTTAACGGTGTTCAGTTCGCTCTTGAGATGGTGTCCAAAAAAATTAAATTTTCCATTTCTGAATTAGTTTTTAATTCTCCCTCCATGTTAGCATTTCCAGAGGAGGTCTACGACTGGCTTGGAAAAGGTTCTTTCAACATTAAAAACGTGACCTCCAACAAACCAATTTACTCTCCTTTTTGGTGAATCCGTTGCAAAGAATCTGATTTTTTTATTTTTTTTATAAATGGATGACGTCCTTTTCGACTTGTATTTTTTTTTATGGTGCGTCTAAGGGCAACCAGGGGATTTCTAGTGCTGTAGGAATTTTAATCTCGCCGGACAAGTCATCGGAAACAAGTTTCAGTTGGGGTCTCGGTTTTATGTCAAATAACCAAGTCGAGAGTTACAGTCTTCTTAAATCATGTCAATTGGCTCAAGAGGCTGGATTTAAGTCAATTCAAGTGTATGAAGATTCATAATTATTGATTAAAAGTATAAATACAGATGGTCTCTTTAATAATCCAACTTTGAATCTAATTTTGCAAAGAATTCGAAATGTAATGAAAGAGTTTGAAAAGGCTGAGTTTTTTCATATTCTGTGTGAATTAAATGGAAGGGTAGATTCTTTGGCGAGTAAAGGTTGCCTTTTGGTTCAAGGACAGCTCAATATTAATGGTGAATCTAGTAAATTCCAACCAATTCCTTAAATTCAGCTCGACGGTTTTTCTTTCTTCAGCAAGAAATTGTAAATTCTTTGTTTTTGCAGTAGTTATCCTTCTTGGTTGTAAATGGTTGAAATGACAATTGCTCTTACAGTTCTAGATTCTTTTCATGAGAAAAAAAAATAGTCGTCTCTGTTAAAAAAAAAAGATGGAGTTTTGGTAGATCCTACGAAAATTGTAGCAATTATAAATCTACAGGATTGCATGTCGATAAAGAAGTTGTGATCCACCTTGGGACACAAAGGGCATTGCAAAAGGTTCATCCACAATTATGCCTCTATCACTGCACCTTTGGAACAATTATTGAAAAAATAAGAAATTTTCAAATGGAATGACGATTATGAAAAAGCTTCCACAACATTGAAAGAAAGAATGATAAACACCTTGATCCTAACATTTCCTTGTTGGAAAAAGGAGTTCCATGTACATGTGTATGCCTCTAGGATTGTTCTCAACGCTATATTGGCCCAGTTAGGGGAAGGCGAGATGGATCATCCATTGTATTTTAACAGTAGGAAGGAAGTTATCGTAAGCAAAGCACAACTATACAACAACAATTTGATAAGGACGTGCTATGATTACAGATTACAAAATTTCTTCCACTACTTATTGGGAGGACACTTTAAGTTTTTTATAGATCACTTCACTTTGAAGTATATGGTAAACAAGCCAGTGTTGGAAGGTCAAATATGTAGGTGGATACTTTTTTTCCAAGAATTTTCCTTCGAAGTTATAGTTAAATCGAGAAAACATAACCATCATCTATCAAGAATAGAATCTGGTGAATCTGATAGACCTGTGGATGACCAACTACCAAATACAACATTATTTAGAGTAGAAGCAATTCCAAACCATCTAGAGGAGATTGCATTATTTCTCACAGTAGGAAATGCACCAAACGATTATTCCACAACACATAAGCGTCACTTGGTTGTAAGAGCTGTAAAATATCAACTAATTGCGAGACAATTATACAAGTTGGGAATTGATGGCATATTGCATAGATATGTCTTAGATCATGAGCGAGAATTTTTTTTATGGGAATGTCATGTTGGATTTGCGGGAGGACATTTTGGTGGAAAAGCCACAGGAAGAAAGGTGCTCCAAACATGACTATGGTGTCCTACAATAAGGCATATGCTATAAAATATGATGTATGTTAGCTTATTGGTCAACCATCTTGAAGGGATGAACTTCCATTGTGCCCAGTCCGGGTGATGCAATGTTTTTAAAAATGGGTAATTGATTTCGTGGGACCTATCAACCCACCGACAAAGCGTTCTAAATCCCATTACATCATAACTACAATAGGTTACTTAACCAAATGGGCTAAAGTAGCACTAGTTTGTGATTGTTCTGTAGAGACTGTCGCTAAGTTTATTTATGAAAATATTACTACTCAATTCAGATAAAGCACTTTCTAAATAGCACTATTGAAGAATTGACAAGTGAGTTTTTAATTCAACATCACAAAAGCATCCTGTATCATCCTCAAGCCAATGACACTGTTGAAGATTTTAATAAGATTATGGAGAATGGACTAACGAAAGTTTGTTATGCAAATAGGGGTGATTGGGATGAACAAATTCCAATTGTATTATGGGCATACTGAACTACTACTAAGCAGCTTCACTAGTAGATTCCATTACAATTAGTTTATGAAAAAGAAGCAATTGTTCCCATAGAAATTATAGTTCCAAGTCTTTACATTCCACACACAACACACATGACATAAGAAGAAACAATTGTTCAACATCTTGCAGAACTAATGGAGTTGGAAGAATCTTGCTTTATGGAAGAGTACCATGTATATGTGGAAAAAGGGCAACATAAGGCTTGGCATGATAGACACATTAAGCATAAACAATTTTTCCAAAGGCGATAAAGTGCCCCTTTATGACAACAAATTTGTGCAACATCCTGAAAAGCTACATATGCATTTGCTAGCACCATTCATAGTCATGGAAATCATAGACTCATGTGCTATGAAACTTGATCCGAGATGGTGAATGGTGCACGTCTAAAGCACTATATCTCTCATCAATGATTCCACAAAAGGGCCAGTCTTTCTCTTGGGAGTGAGTTAGTTGGGAGTTAGGATTTTTTTATGTCTTTGTCCAATGAAGTTTCTATTCCAATCCTTAGCTATTTATTTTAGTTCAGCTAACTAGTAGTTTGTTCAAACCAACGTGGTCGAGGAGGGACCCACAGTCAATCCAGATGTCGTTGGTGTTATGGTGTAGCAATGTAGTTTTCATATCTATCAACTCGTAGCCCTCCCATGATAAGTCGCAACCACTTTGGGTCACTTTACGTGTCATCATCAAAATCCTTCATCATCTCAACCCCACAACACCAAAGGCCACCCACCAGTTTCATTCACAAGCTTGTCTCATTCTGGCGTTCATCATTACTCAACTCTCACACGTATGATCCTCGTAAACCGTATCCCAAACTATTGGACTCAACTTATGTGCCTGTAGTCATCAAGATCCCCACCATTAGATTTTTGACACGTCATTTCCCTATCCAATCCATGCAATGTGAAAAAATCACCATGCAATCATTCCATAGTTATCTATAGACACACAACCCATCACCTTCTACTCCACAAGTGTTATTATCATGTACCACCTTGTTGCAACTATGCAGATAGCTCCCCCAGTCCCCATGTTCACCCCCTACTTCTGTATGAAATTCCATCCCTTAGCAGGCCTTGTGTAGTTGTCTCATAACACACCCCCTTGATCACTAGCAATTTCAGTTCACATTAGATGGCCATTTCAATGAATAACACTTGACAATAACTTTAGGACTCGTGTTAGATGAACATTTTGAGGGATAATAATGTTCTCTTGATAGGAGTCATCCCTGATGTTTCTGCCACATCTCACTCTGTTAGGTCCCCTTTGTTGGCCCATGCACAATAATCGGTCTCAACTTTGTGCCAACATTATTATATGATCATATCACCCCACACCCACTCTTGGAATGGATTAAAAAACTAAATAAAAAGTTCAATAATGTTTCAATTCATTAGAAAGTTATATCATTGGCTTTTCCTTTGGTTGACACCTTCCTTGCATGGCGAGTGAGAAATGGTATGCAGGTTTATATAAGCGAGGTTGGAATCACGTGGTGCGATTGTAGAACGATACTACCTCTTGAAATAGTTAAACACTTGCACAATCTTGGAATTTTCTCGTTGGATCAAATAGTAGACCATGGGGACCTTAAACATTTGGAGGCAAGGATGGCTTAAAATTGACATGATCAATCTGAAAGGGGAACACGTTGGAGTATGGAATTAGTTTACTCAAGCACTACAAGAGGGACATGCCTAATTGAAGGATGAAGTTGATCAACTAGTATGGTTTAAAAAAAGTTGGAGGTGAGTACGTCGTCAAAATGGATGTGAGTTTGTGACGGTAATTGACAAAGATTTAGGATGTTGTTGGTGGTTGGACATACATAAAGTGAATGCCCTAAAGAAATCAATGTGTTATGGTGGCCAATGTTGATGAATAAGATCCCATCTTGGGATTATTTACGAAAAAGGTATAATTGGGACTAGTATCTGTCCATTATGTAGAAATGGGGAGGAAACAGGTTCTCACATTTTTTCCTCCTATCCTTATTCACTTAAAGTCTAGAAAATGTTGTCCCATGGGTTGAAGATGGACCATATTGGTCATGTGACAGTGTCGAGGAAGGATTTTAGGTTTGGTTTAATAACCATGCGCTTAAACCATTTTGAGTTGTTCCTTACATTACAAATGGGGTTTATTGTTGGTGGAAAACTCTTCTATATTTGAAGATAGGATCCTGCAAACATTGTAGTCTTCATCATAGATCACATTGATTAATTATTTCTATAAATTGTAAGGGAAGGTTTTGAGAATTGAAGTGGTACTAGGTGAACTGTATGTTGATACCTCCTGTCCATGGGGTTTCTTCGACGAGGCCTTCCAAGGTCCTAAAGAAATATGTGGTATAGGGGTGGTATTATTCCTTAATGAATTACATTATTTTCACTAACAAGAAAACTTGGGACAAGGTACTAACAATTGGGCTGAATTGTTAGCACTCAGACTTCTCAAGTTAGCAACAAAGCAAAATCTTCATTCCTTATAGGTATTTAGGGACTCCCTATTGGTAATTAAGGTCACGAGGAATGAATAACTAATATACAATATTGAAATGAAAGGACTTGCATCACATATCAAACCTGTCTCATCATCAATTCCTCATTCTTCCTTTAGTCATGTATAGCAAGGGCATCACGTTGCCGTTGATACATGGTCGAAGGAAGGGGTGTGTCTTCCTAGTGGCCAATTCAAACAAAATAATATTTTCATGGTGTTTGCTCAAAATATTCATTTGACCTATGGTCATAACTACCCTACCTCATCTCAGTTTTTGTGTTTCATTTTTTGTAAATAACAATTTAAACACTTTCGATCTTTTGGTGATTGTATCTCTAAAGCATGTATGATGCGGATTCGAAGACAAAATTTGGATGTTAAATGATGATCTGTAATTCAATTTTTTTGTGAAGAATACCATAATTATTACAAATTTGTGGGGGACTTGTTTTTAAAGTAGGTATGAAGCAGATATGAAGTCATTATTGGGGTGATGATTAATGTTGAAAATACATGGACGATACAATTTTCTCTGTTGTTTTATTGCAAGTGGCATGCTGAATATTTATATTGAGAATTCTATACCAAAGAAATTTCACATAATATGACATAGGATATAACCTTTCCCCAAAACCTATGCAGTCCTAAATAAGAGTAATCCACTAGAAGACATCCTTGGTTGACTTTGGCTTACATCAACCTACTATCAATTCTATAGTACTAACAACATAGGTTATGCCAAATTATAATCAACTAGCTAGATACAATGTTAGCCCATACTCCAAGGGAAAACCCTGATTTTTTTTCATGGGAAAAAACATTGTATTGATATTCAAAAATACGAATTCAATATACATTGATGGTTAAGGAGAACTTCATCACAAAATTGGGCATTAAGACCAGTGTTCTATATGTCTAATCACATGTAGAGAAAAAATAAATATTACAATCATCATTTTTAATGTATACATTATCATTCAGATTTGAAAAATTGTATATAATATAGACCTATAAAAGGTCTTCAACGATAAAATCCGGTAGTTGACTAAGAAACATCCTTAAAGGAACACAACTATATATGTAAAATAGGGCTAAATCTTTGATTGAGTGGAAGGTACATCCCTTGAAAGTTGTTTAGAGAAAGAGCCCTCTTGCAATTATAAAGCGTCTTTAGATAACTTATCAACTTGAGTTTTGACCTCCCAATACATATGAGAAAAAGATAGATGATCAAAATAAGATTTTACCCCATGTATGAGTTGTAGAATAAGCAACAAAGATAGAATTTTAATGGTGAGTTGTTTGTTGGCCCAATTAATTACCAAGTTTGAGTCTCCCAACACTTGTAACTACTTCTCCCCTTTGTTAAGAGATGTCTTTAATAGAATCCACAAAGCAAAGAACTCTGCCCTATTGTTTGTGCCCTGTCCAACAACATATCTATGAAGTTGACATTGAGAATTATCAATGAAGAGTACTTCCCTAACACAACAAGACCCTTGATCTCCTTAACATGCTTCATATAAAAAAACCAAGGTTTTCCTTTATATATACATGGCTCCAAGAAAACTCTAACCTTTTAGACTTTTGGAGTCCTCTTGTTATCCTCCATTGCCCATATGATCCCGTGTAACCTGAGCTTGACAAGAAGCTTGATCTTGGAAAATTGAATTATTCTTGGTCCACCATATACCATGAATAAAAAGGCATTGAAGAACCTTGAATATTGCTACCGCTTTATCAATAATCCAATCAAGCAAGTTTTCCTCCATGGTATCTTTGTCCCATTTCTCTTTTACCCCTACTAATTTGGTAACTTCTACCTAGACAAGTATGAAAAAAGGACATACCATAAATATATGATTTTTGATTCTTAACTTTATTTACGTAGAGTACATTTATTCAGATCCACCCAATTTCTCTTATAACCATTATACCAAATGAGTAATTTATTTGCTATTACCACAAAAAGATATTTACATATCTATTATATATTATGTAATATACATTTTTACTTTAAAATATAATTTGTTCCTCTTAAACTTATATATAAGGATGAAAATCCTTAGTGTCTTAATAACACGAAGAATTTGTGATGGAGTATGTCACTAATAAGATTTAAATCCAAATAAAGAGAATAACATTTACTCTCAATAAGATGAGCTAGGGCCAATTAACTATTATATTTCTCTTATATTGTATCAATGTCAATTGATGTACTATTTTCTCAAACCTTGAATTTAAACCTAGTTAGCTTCAAACCCTACATCAAAACCCTAAATTCAAACCCTACCACCGAAAACAGTCATTAAAAGCAGATACGTATTATAGAAAACAGTTTTTATCAGCGTGAGATCGACTCGTCGGCAAGATGCAGATCTTCGTGAAAACCCTCACTGGGAAAACCATAACCCTCGAGGTTGAAAGCAGTGATACGATCGACAATGTGAAGGCCAAGATCCAGGACAAAGAAGGTAAGCAGGCTTCATTTTAAAAAAAAATGATCTATTATTATTTTTAGGGTTTTCGCACCTGTTTAAATCTCCGTGCTTGCTTGCATATCTTCTCGGAGCATTGAAATTGTTTTCGTTGTTTTTCCTTAACTATGGTTGATGTTTTGCAGGTATCCCACCTGACCAGCAGCGGTTGATTTTCGCCGGAAAACAGCTGGAAGATGGCCGTACTCTTGCTGACTACAATATTCAGAAAGGTACGCAAACAAAAATAAATGTTACTTACGAGATGGTTTAGCTGTGGCTTTTTTGGCAGTCCTTTTGCTATGTATGGTTATTTTAGAAAAAAATTGTTGTATTGGCCAATTGATTTTGTCATTGCAGGGTTTAGGGTTTCTGGTGGTTTGATATATTTGGTGTTAAATTTGTTGATGTCATGTTTTCAGGAAGCTGTTAAAGGGATTTTTGTTTTCTGGTGGATTTATTTCTTGATTATTTCCTTGTTTGGGAATGGTTTTTTACATTTTAATTTCCTGGATTTTTTTTAATTATGCAGTTGTCATGGTATGCAGAGTCTACACTGCACCTTGTTTTGAGGCTTCGTGGAGGGATTATTGAACCTTCATTAATGGCTTTGGCAAGGAAGTACAACCAGGACAAGATGATTTGCAGAAAGTAAGGCGCACTTCTTTGTTAAGCCAAAATTTTCCTTTGTATTGATTTTATTGAAGTCCTGAAACAATGATTTAATGATTTTGAATGACTTACCAGATCCGAGTATTTGATCAGGTTCTTTTAGGTGACACTTTTATAAATATTTCAGAGGATATGCACTTTTTTCTTGTAAATAAGCCATAATCTCATTCATTACGATCAAAATTACATTGTCAAACCTGAAAAACACCTCTAAAGCATTCTGTAGACAATTGCTAGAGAAATCACTACAGACTGTAGACAAACAGTACTTACAGCCCACAACACAGTCCGAGGACTCCCTGCAGTTTCCCTTACAGAATTCCAAATGACCCCTCTAACTAGTATGCTTCAGACTAAAACAAGTACTAAACATTCTGTAGACATTGACAGAGAAATCAACACAAAAACTGCAAATAGTACTTACAGCCCATAGTATAGTCCGTCGACTCCCTACAGGCTCATATTGATAAGTATTCAAACAGTCACCATAAATTGAAGGTTCTTAAGACATACAAAAGATCTCTCACAGTCCATTGAATAAATCTAGCAGAGAAACGAAATAGGGCTAGCTTCAGTGCAGAGTCCATCTTTAGTTTCCCTCAGATATCAATCATTTACTGGGTTCCATGTGTTGACAATTTTCGACAAACTTTCTACCTCTGAGTTCCTTTTGTGAAAGATATGGGAGAAACGGATTCCTGGGAAAGCTAGCTTCAAAAGTGTCACCTCCTCAAACAGTGATCTGGGAAGAATATACTGCACCTGTGCCTGGCCATTTTTCCAGTTGATAATGAGCAATGAGTCTCCTGTGGTATGAATTTTCTGGAAATGAGCCCATGGCTCAGATTTATCTATAAATTCAGGGGCCACTAATGTATGACCTTTTCTTGTAGGCTCTTGTTTAAAGCTTGCTAAAATGCTCATGCCTTGAGCAGCCACTATTTGAAGTTGTTTTAACTTACCCTTGAATAATTCACCATTCCTTGCTAGCTTCAAACCCCAGATATAAAGAAGAGGAAGAGCTTTATACTTCTTCAATTCAGTTCTCACACCAACCGTGAAGACAGTTAGTGACAGATGGTTCAATTTGTAAGCTCTATATATGTACGAACCTTTCTATTTCTGTGCAAACTGCATCTGAGTATGCACAATCATTAAATAAATGATATACAGTATTCAAATTTTGCTTGCACAGGGTATATGTGCTAGGCCCCTGCCAACTCCCATTTTGCAGTAGTGATGCAGCCCAGGAGTTATTAAAAATTCAAACAGACTAGGCTGCAACTCAGAGTACGTAGTGACTGTGTAACCAAAAGCAGACCACTCAAACCGACACAGCAAAAGAACTTTATTTTTTTCTTCAGGTCTATATTTATTTATAAGATTTCAAGTTACACTGGTAAAGTACCCACGCCTCAAACATCAAAAGAACACGGAAACCATTAAAACTCCACCAATGATTTATATTGTACTTCAGAAATTCTTAATTCTTTAGGAGCTTCTCTCCTTAGAAAAAAATACCTATAACTCTCTAGTTTGAGTCTCAGATGTGCTTTTACAATTCATAAAATAACACAAACCCCAAATTTTATGGGATCTCCACTAAAGTTTTAATACATGGGAACTTCGTTGTTCTTCAGTGGATTCTTCTTCACCTTGATGTATCCTTTCTTCTCTCTTTTGCTTTTCTTTTTCTCATTGGTCTCCCTTTTGTTTTCTTTCTTTCCTACCCCATCAATTTCTCTCCTCTTCTATAATGAGACACCTTCTTCCTTTTTGCACCCATTACCCCAATTTGTGTTGATTTTTTTGAGCAACATCGAGAGCCATTCTCTTAAGAGAATGGAGACATCTGGTCCGGGACCAGGATGTGGAACCAGTCTTGTACCAGGGAACTCAACCTTGAGTTGAGTGACCATTCTATTGAACGGGGATATCTAGTCCAGGACTAAGTTATGGAGCCAATCCAGCACTGGGGGACTCAACCTTGAGTTGAGTGACCATTCTGTTGAATGATGAATTTTGGTTTGGAACTAGGATGTGGAACCGGTCTAGCATTGGGGGACTCAACCTAGAGCTGAGTGGCCATTGTTTGAATGGAGCCATCTGGTTAGTTACCAGGAAATTAACCTAGTTTGAGACTAGGAGCCATCTGGTTAGTTACCAGTAAATTAACCTAGTTTGAGACTAGGGGCTCATCCCGAAGATGAGGGCCATTCTTTAGGAGAATGGAGGTGCTTGGTCTGTTACCAAGTATTTGAGCTTGTGTCAAATTATGCAGCCCATGGATGAGGCAACTGGTCTGCTACAAGGATAACACCATAAGCCCTAGATCGGGTCTAGCCATGTCTGACACTTTGACCCTTGATCTATTGGCTTTGTGATATTCTCCAAGGCTTAGCTGCTCTTGGTTAAGACACCTTAGTATTCGATCTTGGTGTCATATAGAGTGTGGGATAAAAGCATTAGTAATTCTCTCTGGTTATGATGATGTACTGAGTGGGGATGAAAGACCAATTTGACCACTTGTTTTGACCACAGGGAACTTGAAGAAGGCTAAAGTAAAAGTCTAAAATACATAAGGACCCTTAGTACTACTAAGGTGTCAAAGTGAAAGTGTAAAAAGACCTTTAATACCACTAAAGGCAAAAGTCAAAAGTGATAAAAGAAGAAAATAATATTATTTTGTTCTTTTGAGTTTTGGTCTACTTACAGGTGACTCAAAAGCTATAAAAGAAGATTAATCCATTTCATTATCACACACTCTTGATCTTATGCTCTTAGCTGTTCCAAGGAAGGTATTCGTTGGTTCAAAAGAAGAAGAAAGTTTATCTTGTGGTTATGCCCTAGCATGGATGAATTTAGCTAGGGCACCCACACTTGTTTTTGAGAAACTTTAACCTAGGCTTTCACTTTCAACTACATCTTCACGCCTTACGGTTTTACCCCAACTCCACCAGCAGCAGCAATACACCTCCAGCAACACTCTTTTCCTCTCGGCAACCTCTCCATCTCATGAACACCTTTGGGCAACCTTCTTCTTTTATCTGGCAAGCTCGGGGTAACCACCAAATACCCACAGGAGGCTCGTAAGGGCTGTTGGGTCTGCATAGACCCTTTGACAACCAATAGGCCAGCTCGTAAGGGCTGTTGGGTATGCACCCCACCCTCTGGAATCCAATAGGCTAGCTCCTGAGGGTTTTGGGCCTGCACCCTACCCTTGGGTAGTTTACAGGCAAGCTTGTAAGGGCTGTCGGGTATGCACTAGGTCCTTTGGGTAGCATACAGGCTCCCTTGGTTGCAGACAACCCCTTCATGCAACAGATCAAGACATGGGCAGATCTGAGTAGGGAGCAGCAATTCGAGCAGAATAGAATAGGGCTAGGGTAGGGTCATGGCCACGGCATAGAAATCCACGCAAGGTCAAAACTGAGATCGGGCAAGTCATCTTAGGCAGGCTGGATAGTTTTGTGAGCAATCTGAGTTTTTTGGGTAGGAGAAAGAAAATTAGGGCAAAAAGCCCTAATTTGGATAATCATGTAAAAATGATCTTCAGTGATTTGTGGATATGTGGTACAAACTCATTAGGGTTTGAGAATTCATTTGACAACTCAGTCATCTCATTTATGGGATGAATTACTAATGCTTTTGGGGTTTTTGTCTTTTAAAGGTTTCCCCAGTGAAAAACTCTTGTGTTCAGTGTGTTGATGTGTTGATGTTATTTATTGCACTTGTCATTTGTTATCATTTGTTATATGTTAGTCTGCAAATTTTAAAGTATTCATGCTAACGCTAAAATTTCAACATGGTATCAGAGCTTAGCATGTGAAGACCCAATAAAAGGACATTGCTGTTGTCTTTCTAGGCCTCTTGGGATATTTTGTAGACTTGACATTTGACTAAATGGCAGAGATGCCCACCAACATTTTCAGACTGGAAGAAAAGCTTCAAGGTTCATCCAACTACAACCTCTGGAAAGGTAGGATTACAACTATTCTAGAAGAAAATGACCTTGATGATGTTGTGTTCAACACCATTGAAGAGCCAACATCTAATGCTGGTAGGACTGCTTTCAAGAAGAAGCAAGCTAAGTCTAGAAGCATCATCTATGATTTTGTCAAAGAAACTTTGATGCCCAACATCACATCATTAAAGACGACCAAATAATGTTTTGACTTCTTGACAAACTTGTATGAGAATAGAGTTCCCAGGAAGAAGAGAGTCTTGAAGAAAAGGATCCAAACATTGAAGATGAACAAGTATGAAGGGACTGGACCTTTCTTCTCAAAGATTGCATAGGTAAGAGATCAACTTAATGTTACTGGTATTACTGTTGATGATGATGACCTCGTCCAGACTGTAGTTGATGGTCTCCCAAACTCTTGGAAAATATTCCTGGCATCCGTCAATGGACGTGAGAATCAACCGAACTTTGAAAGACTTTGGCATGATTGCTTCGAAAAAGAGGAAGGGCTTCAGGCAAGGTAACTAAGGAAGGAAACCTTGCAATAGCACCAAAGACAAAGAAGTTGAAGAAGCCCTCCTCTCAGGAAAAGAAAGGGAAAAGAAACCTCAAGGTAAGTAATTTGATGTTTCAAAAGTGGAATGCTATAATTGCCACAAGTTTGGGCACTTTGCCAGGGATTGCAGGCAAACCAGGAAGAAATTCAAAAGAAGATTTCAAGCGTCTGCAACATAAGAAGAAGAAGAACCTAAGAAGATGAAGGAACACCAAGGCTAACAAAGAAGACAAACCTAGAAGAGAGTACTACTTGATCTTCGCTCTCTCTGGATCCATCACAGACAATGCTACCTCTTGGTTAGTGGATAGTGGCGCCTCCAGGCATATGACATGTAACCATGGAGCTTTCACGAATTATAGAAAGAAGTTCACTACATAGGTGGAACTTGGAGATGAATCTACTTACAAGATTGAAGGAGTTGGCTCAATTTCACTTCAACTTGATTCAGGTACAGTTTTACATATTGATGATGTCTTATATGTTCTTCATTTAAAGAAGAATGTTCTCTCTGTTGCTGGCTTAGAGGACAAGGGCTGTAGAGTCCTCTTCATGGACAAGAAGGTCCTACTATGGGCAAAGAATGAAAAGCTAAGCTCAACTGTACAGATTGGGTTCGAGAGGGAGGTTCTTTAAGGCTTCCAAAGATTCCACTCATGCTTTGGTACATCCATGTGAGCTGTGGCATAGAAGGTTTGGACACCTTCACTACGCGGCTCTTCCAGGCTTGCAAAAGATGGTCATAGGTATGCCATAGGTATCTCCAAAACATGATGGAATTTGCAAAGGATGTGCTCTAGGTAAGAACACTAAGAAATTCTTTTCTAGAAGCAAGAATAGATCTAAAGGCATTTTAGATTTGATTCACTTTGACATTTGTGGGCCTATGTCTTCACCCTCCTTGAATGGGTGTTTATATTGTGTTGTTCATAGATGATCATTCTTAGAAGTCATGGATTTACTTACTCAAGGGCAAAAGTGAACCTTTTGATAGGGTTCAAAGAGTTCAAGGCTCTGATTGAAAATCAGACTGGCAGACACCTCTGTATCTTGAGATCAGATAACGAAGGTGAGCATGAAACTAATGAGTTTGATGATTTTTGTCGATAAGCAGGAATCAAGAAAGAGCCAACGGTACCATACAACCCTCAGCCGAATGGGGTTTGCAGAAAGGAAGAACATAACAATTTGTGAAGCTGCGAAAGCCATGCTCATTGATTTAGCTCTTCCTTTATCCTTGTGGGCTGAAGCTGCATGTACTGTTGTGTACATCCAAAACAGAAGCCCTCATGCTATCTTGGGCGAGAAGACTCTAGAAGAAGTCTTCACCAGAAAGAAACCTGCAGTTGACCACATGAGGATATTTGGCACTCCGGTTTACATTTATGTGCCAAATCAAGGTATATTTGTCGGTTACAGTGACAACTCAAAGGCCTATCGCATCTATGTAAAAGGTACATTGAAGTCAATAGAGATGTGATCTTCCATGAGGAAGCTTTGTTTCGTCAAAGACAAGAGCTTTTCAAATGAAGATGAAGTACGTCCTCTTGAGGTTTCAGATTCAAAAGTTCAAAGGAAGAGGAATTTGAGGATCAAATTCCAGATGCACCCGAGGACACTAAAAGTGCATTGAAAGAACTGCTTGAAGTTCCTCCTCCCAAAAGGAGACCTGCTTGGTATGGAGAAACAGTACAAGAAGTCGAGAAGCATAAAGCTCCTTTTGGGACTTTTAGATTAAGCATAAGACCAAAAAGGTACTTTAGTCTTATGAGCGAGCTCATTAGTGCAGAACCCTTCTCATACGAAGAAGGAGCAAGTCATCAGGAATGAATTGATGCCATGATTAAAGAGTACAGTTCCATCATGAAGAATGATGTGTGGGAAGTTGCTCCTAGACCAACAGAAAAGTCAGTGGTGGCATGCAAATGGCTTTACAAAATCAAGCATGCTGTTGATGGGAGTGTGGAGAAGTATAAAGCCATATTCGTAACTCGTGGCTTCACTTAGAAAGAAGGCATTAACTATGATGAGACATTTGCTCTTGTTGCTAGGTATACTACCATTAGAACCATCATTTCTCTTGTTGCTGTATTAGGATGGAGGTTACATGAGATATATGTAAAGATGGCCATCCTCAAAGGCAAGATTGATGAGGAAGTCTTTATTGAACAACTTGAAGGCTTTGTGACCCATGGTTCTAAAATCCATGCGTGCAAACTGAAGAAAGCCTTGTATGGACTAAAACAGGCTCCAAGAATCTGGTATGCAAGGATGGATGGATTTCTCCACGGCTTGGGGTTATCCTAAAGTACAACTGACTCTAACTTGTACTTTAAGGTTGTTCATAATCATATCTTAATCCTTGTTCCATATGTGGATGACTTGTTTTTTACAAGTGAGGAAAAGTTGATAGAACAGTGTAAGAGGGAGCTTACCTCTGAATTTGAGATGAAGGATCCTGGTTTGATGCATTATTTCCTTGGCTTAGAGGTCTGGTAAAAGCCAGGGAAGTTATTCTTGACACAAGGAAAGTATGTAGTGAACATATTGCAGAGATTTGGAATGCAAGACTGGAAGTCCATGAGTGTACCCATGACTACCAACTTGACAAAGTTGTGTGACTCAACCACCAATACACAAAGTGTGGACTCTACTATGTACAAACAACTTATTGGATCCTTGATGTATGTTGTGCATACAAGACCATATATCTGTTATACAGTGAATGCTTTGACTCAATTCATGTCCAATCCGAAGCACATGCACTAGGTAGCTGCTAAACACGTACTCAAATACATTCGAGGTATTATCACTTATGGGTTTAGGTATACTTCCAACAATGGAGTATTATTAGTAGGATATATCGATTCGAATTGGGTTGGTAGTGCATTAGGCTGGAAAAGCACCTCTTGATATTGCTTCGGTCTGGGATCTGCAATGATCTCTTGGTCCAGCAAGAAATAGGGTTCCATAGCCCAGAGTATAGCTGAGGCAGAATATAATGTTGCAAGTGATGCCTGCAAGGAAGTCGTTTGGCTCATAAAACTTCTATCTGTTTTGTTCGCTGGAAAGCTTGACTTAACAATCATCCATTTTGATAATCAGAGTTGCATTAAGCTTTCATGAACCTGGTGTTTCATGATAGATCAAAACACATTGAAATGAAGTATCATTTCATCAAAGACCTAGTGCAAAGAGGTGCTGTGAAGTTGCAGTACAATCATACGGATGAACAGATCGCAGATATCCTAACCAAGCCTTTGACATCAACAAAGTTTGTGTACTTTTATGACAAGCTTGGCATGGCAGAGAACGTCTCTCTCGCTGAGAGGGAGTGTTAATTTTTTTGAGCAGCATCGAGAGCCATTCTCTTAGGAGAACGGAGATATTTGATTCGGGACCAGGATGTGGAACCAATCCAATACTGGGGGACTCAACCTTAAGTTGAGTGACCATTCTATTGAATGGGGATATCTAGTCTGGGACCAAGATATCTAACCAATCCAGCACTAGGGGACTCAACCTTGAGTTGAGTAACCTTTCTATTGAATGGTGCATCTAGTTCGGGACAAGGATGTGGAACCAGTCTAGGCTTGAGGAACTCATACTAGAGTTAAGTGGCCATTCTTTGAATGGAGGCATGTGGTCAGTTACCAAGAATTTAACCTAGTCCTGATTAGGGGTTAGCTCGGGGCTGAGGGCCATCCTCTAGGAGAATGGAGGCGCTTGGTCTGTTACCGAGTATTTAACCTTGTGTCAAATTATGCAGCCGATGGCTGAGGCACTTGGTTTGTTACCAGGATAACACTTTGACCCTTGATCAATGGGCTTTGTGATCTTCTCCAAGGCTTAGCTACCCTTGGTTAAGACACCTTAATATCTGATCTTGGTGTCATATAGAGTGCGAGATAAAAGCATTAATAATTCTCCCTATTTATGATGATGTATTTTGAGTGGGGATGAAAACCCACCTTGACCACTTGTTTTGACCATAGGGCACTTGAAGAAGGCTAGAGTAAAAGTCTAAAATACATAAGGACCCTTGGTACCATTAAGGTGTCAAAGTGAAAGTGCAAAAAGACCTTTAGTACCACTTCATTTTCACATTTTTTGTTTACATGAAAAACATTGTATTTGATATTTCATAGAGGAAATCAAAATATACAATGTCGATGCCTTTTTTTTGTAAAAAGCACTAAAGCTATCAGTCAACTCTGGAAGGTTCTTATTACAGTCCTGCCATATAATTATATGAACAAATCAAATATTTAGAAAACATCCAAGGATATCTTGATCTTATAAACCCAAACTATCTCTTTCTCAAAAGTCAAAACATAACTTAAAGGACATCAATAGAATGAGCCTTAGAAGAGGGATTGGAACAGTTCTACTCTCTATCAAGTTGCCTGTTTGTCTAGTGATCAGGGAAACTTTTGTTTTCACAGAATTGGCCAAAGCAAATGATTCTCACCTTCTGCCTCCACCGGTGATTTCCATGGCAATCTGAGCTTCTGTCACTTAATTGCACATTATCAAAGCTATCTTCATGGCATTTGGGAGCCTATTCTTGTTGTATGTCTAGGTCTTTTTGCTTGCTTCTATTTGTCACTTATATCCCTGATTTATGGAAGGATGTATCTGCCTTAAAAGCCCTTTCAGACTATACTAGATTCTTAGCAGCTCCTCTCTAAGATTTTGACCTCCCCAAGATTTTGATCAACATGTCTTGCCCATCTCACTTCTGTGTACACAATTACTATAAAATAATATCCCCATCACTAGCCAATTTACCAGAATCCATGTGCCTATAGTCCTATAAAAACTTTTTAATTTCCATCTGGTGATGAAGGCACAACAGGGTTAATGTTTTGTGTGTTCTTTTCTGTTGATTGAGAGTTATTCAGAGAACCATCATTTACATGTTCTTGTTTATTCAAGCCGACTAAACCCTTGTTGCCGGCTTCCTGCCTCTTGGGTAATACTATCATCTATGGTGTATGTAGATACATTTCCATTAGGAATCCAAATTAAAGTCCATGGTTCCTGCTGAATTTGTGCAATAGTCATGCACAAAGACCTATTCTGTTTTCCTATCCCAATTATCAATGCAAGAAACATGACCCGCCCCAAGACACATTTAGGATTTGGTCTAGGGATAATGAATCTAATCCCTAGTGTGTTGCACCTGCACTTTATTCAAATAGTCGTATGGGTGATGGAATTTGCAATAGACATAGGTAAAACTTCATACCCAAATGTTATTTGCATAGGTGGGATGCATTTCTGCATAATGGAAAAGCACTTTACTCATCTCATCATAAGTTGTGAATGCTTCTGTTTTGTGGAAGTCACAACACATGCATGAAGTAGGATGGTGTGCACCTCAGAACCATAAAATAACAATTAGATGTGAGAAGTTAGGAAACAAAGGGGAATGATTGGGTCCCGGAGATTTCCCAACTTTTGTTTTTGGACAGTGTATATTTGTTTAGAGTAAAATCCATGTTAACAAAGGTTAAAAGTTGAAAAAATGGATTAAAATGGATGGCATGGACTATGATTTATGTTTAAGGTTTTTTATTTATGCTTATGGGTAGTTGATTTTCATTATACACAATTTAAGTTTTGATCAATGATGTGACTTCACTAGTTGGAGGATGGGTAGAGTTGGATTAAACTCAATTAGGTAAATTATCATTAGGATTTTTAAGGTCATTTAAAACCTAGACTTTTGTGGAGGTTGCAAAACTTTCATGGGATGTTGTTATTCCTTTATGATTGTTGAAAAGTCATCTATTTCATTCCAGAAGCCTTCTGTTAAAATCAGTGCCAATTTCCTAAATCCAAAACATTATTCATGTGAGGGTTTGTGATGGGTGCTGCTGTGGGACTTGAAGGTACCATCTGGTGCCTGCTCTAATGGCAGAGGTTGTTGATGCCAGAAGGGGAGAAATCATCATTTTCCATTATGAAACTTTGTTTTATCTGGAGAGAATTGTGAAATAATTTCCATGATACTGTTCTATGTGTTTTCTTTAAAACATGATGCGAGGATGGTTGATATCAATCCACATTTTCAATGCTATATGATATTCAAAGTTGTTGCTAGCTTTGCGTTTATGATTTTAAAGCTTCTCTGCATCATGAGAAAGACAACACCTAGTGTAATATGTGCCAAATAATAAATATGTTCTTTTGGGTTTGTTCCATTAATTGACATTGCTTTTGTGGCATCTGGTTGATTTCCTTGACTCGGAAGAGGGGAGCTTTATGTGTTTCTAACCTTGAATTATTCAATGGGAAGAAAATGACATGCTATATGGAGGGGGGGGGTTCTCATTATAAAAGAAGGGTATAACTGCATTTAGTTAACCTAACTTGAAGATAAAGCTTAATAACTTTCATCAAGTATTCTGATTAGTGCCTAATTTAATATTTAGACAAAGTATGGTCATGGCTTTAAGGAGATTCCTATATTGCCTATGACCTACTTTTTCTGCAGTGAGTTTCCACAAGCAGATCTCCAAAGCATCAAGTACTTTTGCCGTGGATGGTAGTGGGCTTGTCAGTAAGAGATAAAATCCTAGAGGCTGTTCTGAACAATTGTTGTGGATCAGATTTTTTGCATGGTATTGAGTGGTCTGTTTGGAAAAGCAGGTTGGTCCTTCCAAATGTACTTTGTAGATATAATGATCAAATCTATTTTTCAGTTCAGCATTTAATCTCTGAGAGTGTTTTGAACTTGTTTTTGAATTGCCACTCAATTTTTTCTGGAAGTAAACGTTCAAATGATTACCAAAAGAAATCAATCTAGAAACCAAGTGTACAATCATGATGACATCAGCATTCCACTCTGATGATACCATTGTGCTTGTATGCTTCTCATCAAAGAGAATGATCCCTTGTATATGATACTGGAGGCACTTGTGAATATCATACAAATGTTGTTTATCTTTAATATTAGTCCATTTAGGCATACAAGAAAATGTTTGCTAACGAGGCTAAATCTTGAACTTCGATTTGTGTTTACTTTTTTGCAAGTTGAGATGTAGTCTAACTATGGGGTATCACATGGCTTGGCAATTCAAATAAAAATTCATTTAGTGTCCATCTTAACTCCGGATCTATCATACATGCATAGGGATCAAATCCATAGAGGTTCAGACCCTTATTAGAGCAGTGTAGATCTATTTTGATTCTGGCACTATCAAGTGCCAAGGGGGGACAACTTTCTGTAGGTGCAAAACCCTTTTTGGAGTGCAAAGATTCGAAGAATGATTTGCACCTCAAGGGATTTGATCCCTCTTGGTGCATGATAGATCCAAAGTTAAGATGGATCTATTCTGCAATTCTGTAGATCACAGCTACTCTTTAGCAACAGATAGCTTATAACCTTAGTATATATATACTTGATGATTATATTTTTGATTAAAACTATGTATGTATGTATCTGTCTGGTTGTAAATTTCAATTAGAGCTGACATTATACTTTTGTATATGTTAAAAATATTTGTATTTTATTAGAGTGACACATGTCAGCTGTTGGTTCAGCACAAAAGGAATTCACACATCTGTTTACCTATTTGTAGATTCTGGCTACTTGATTTTTTTAATTATATAATTTGTTTGTTTTTACTTTTTCTGTGTTTTTTGAAAATGGTGAGAAAATTAGTTATTGAGAAGACAGACATTCATTGGCTCTGTTGTTTTTTGTCAGGTGTTATGCCCGTTTGCATCCCAGGGCAGTGAACTGCAGGAAAAAGAAGTGCGGACATAGTAATCAGGTGCATTTAATATATATATTTACTGTTATACTTATTGCCACTTTTTGTTTTTTGCATGTAATATTGGTGGTGTAAATATCTAGCTAGTCGACCAATTGTATGCCCATTATCATGCACTTGTGCCTGTTCTCATCACTTGTTATGTACATTTTAATGCAGTTGAGGCCTAAGAAGAAGATCAAGTAAAGCGGCTGAGTTTCACAAGCTGATGGTTATCTCTACTGTTTTTTGCTAATTAATTTTCATTGCCTTTGATAAGCCAACTGGATCAGATAATTATTTTCTTAAAAAAGAATGGATGTTACTATCATGTATACTGCATGATTGGCTCTGTGACCTGGAATTTATGTGTGTTTCCAATTGGGCCAGTTTGGAAAAGTTGAAGATTTATTTCTGGATTTGAGTTTGAAGCTGTGTTTAGTTTTTAACAGAGATTAGATTTTAGTACGTTGCCCTTTTCATTCGATTTATGTGATTTACTGCATTTTCTACCCTAGGCTTAAAATGTTTTACATTTATGTGCGAAACTCTCCTGCATCTGTGTAGTAAACTCTTCTTAACTTCATCTTTGGAGTGCAAACTTGAAATTTTAATGACAGGCTATGAAAGCTGTGGCTCAAGAAAAGGCCCTTGTTGGGAAGCTAAGCATAAACAAAACATATGTATGCCACATCATGTGTACATGTTGGTTTTTGAAACCAGGTTAGGCAACATTGCAATGTGTTGTGAACTGAATTTTGTCCCAAACAAATAGACCCAGCTATGGTGAAACAAATCCAGAATGTTGTCTCTAATTCCCAGATCTGGACGTGTAATCTATCTGATCAGGATTTTATTTATTTATCAGTCTCAGTCACAGCAGGGATATTCTTTTCTTTTAGAAGTCAAATTATTTTGATTTTGGATTAATTAAATGTCTTTTACATTAAGTATGGTTCCAAATATATTAAATTGAATTTCTTCACAATTAAAAATATATATAATACGATTTTTGAAATTTGAAAATTTGACTTTTTGATTGGCTGAGGACCTCCTGATCCCTGCAGGAGCAAAATAAATTATCAAGATGAAAGAATAAATAAACAACAATTTAAAGTCAAAATTTTGTAAAAATGACACGATAGCCTTTCCTAGTCTTTCCATAGCACGGTGTCTGCCATCAGCCTCTTCTGCAGTACCAATTTGAGTTTTATCATAGGTGTCTGTCGTCCTCAGATCACCCGTTAAATCTTATCGGATGTATTTGTCTGCAACTATTCTGAAATATTTTATGTTGCAAACTACAGATCTCATAGCTAATGCAATATTCACACAGGAAAGACAAACTCTACTCAACACAACAGTGATACCTAGCATCCTTCATCTTTATACAGTGTCTGCAAAATGTGAAAGTGAAGAATCTGTTTGGTGCAAGTATTCTTGTACACTGCATGGCAATTTGTGAGGTTTTGGCATCAGAGGGATCGTAATTCACATCGTGCTTATGTCTTGAAAGCTAAAATAGTCCCTAGATTAATTGTTTATATGTTTTCTGTATGTGTAAAGGTACCTCTATTAAGGGTGCCTGGTTACTGCTGGTTCTAGCTAATGTGGAGGAAACCAGACCACCAGGGCAATCGGCTTGAAGCAGTGTTATCAGAACTGTTCTGGTTTTGGCAAAACTGATGTGAACTGCCATCTTGAACTGGAAATGGCCGGTTCTGTATGGAACCCGCCTTTCACTTGATCGGCCGGTTCTGTACTGAACATGCTGGTTCCATACTATATCGTACATCTGTGGCTTTGGGCCGTAAAGATTCAATCATCAGTAACATTAAATGGAAATATTAATTTCTTGAAGTAATGGTGGCATTCTCTTTATCTTTCATTATTTATACTTTTATTTAAATCTTTAACATTACCATTAATTGTTTCAGGATGTTTGATAGTGGTACTCACCCCATTGGACTTCATATGCAAAATGTAGAATTTTAGATCCCATTCACAATTCAGCAGAGTTAACAATATTTTGGGTTTTACTATTGCAATGTTTCCACTGGATTTTTTTATGTATAAAGGTAGGGGATTGACATTTAATCAAGTGCATCAACCCCTCTATGTTTCTTGATGTTAGTGGTGTTGATTGTTTAACTCTTCTGTCACAACCTTGGTAAAACTGCACCCTTCACTCAAGCAAAATTTATTGTTAGGTATGTGAAGTCTTTTTCACCTTTTTTAATGCTTGGATTAAGAGGTTTCGTCAAAATTATAGGGTATCTACTATGCACAATTAGAGTCTAGACTAATAGCACCATATGAATAGATTGTAGACACTTATTTTTGGAATCTAGGGGCCATTTAGAGCCTTTGTTGATGTATTTTGGTTCAAAGATGAATTGCACTCGCAATATTGCTAGATGCACCCACACTTGCTATATACATGAGAAACTTTGATATTTGTGTATCATGGTTTGGATTCATTTGGAATTTAAATATTTTCCACAATTTTTACAGAATTTAAATATTCTATGTATTTTTCGGTTGAGTGCATTTTTGGTTCGGTTTTTTTTGTTAAATTGGTTTTGGCGCGGTTCAGATTTTTGGGATCTCGGTTTGTTCGATAGCCTGTCTAGTTTGATAACGTTGGCTTGAAGTCTGCATTCACGTTAAGTATACGAGGGAATATAAATGTCGTGGTGTGCTTTGCAGGTTAATAAATGAACGCAGTGGTGTTTACAGCGCTATATTCCACATACACAAGGAAATTAATCTTGCTTATTTCCTTTGTTATTTATTTAATGTTATTTTGAGTAGAACTTCCATCTACAGAAAACAAACGACTATATATCTTGGTAAGTGGAAATGGAGGTCTAGACTCTAAATCAACAGTGCTTTTTTGTTCTCCAAATGAAAAAATTGTAACTTTCTTTAGAAATCAAAGTTGCATAGATTCGAGTCAATATAATTCATTTACAGTCATATAATTATCAAAATCAATCTTCCAGGCACCATCTACCTTACATTCCATATAACCTGTGTACAACGCATTGTCTATGATAACATCACATGCCGGAGACCAGAAAAAAGAGCAACAGCCTATGGCATCCTAAAGGGCAAATACAGATCCTCAATCCACCAGCTGGTTGGATCAATACTACTAAAAAAACCTGTCCGTACATAAAGCCTATAGCTGCTTTAGAGAAAGCGTCCGCCTGCGAATTTAATTTAATGTGCTCAAATGTAATGTCAGCGAACTCTTCAATCAGGTGATGAAGCTTACATAACCAGTGAACCAAATACAAGGTATGCATTTCTACTTGCCCACAAGCCCAATCAATTGTTATCTTTGAGTCATTAAATATCTTGACTCTAAAAACCCCTCTTACGAGCAAACCACAACTAGCCCCAGCAGGCCACAATCTCTGCCGAATTATTGCTTCCCTCACCAACAGACACCTCCTAAGGCGAATCTGGTTGCCCTTTTTGATATTTAGGATCATTCCCGCCCCCACAAATACCCTGCTGGGCATAACTCTGCTACATGAAAGAGCGACTGATGGCATGATGCTGTCAAATATTCGTCTATTTCTGGAACAAGCTCGGGAAATAGTTATAGGCTAGCTATGCGAGGCGTGTTGAAGTTTGAATATGGGGCTTGTTGTAGATGAAGAGTTGGAGGAATTGGGCATGGAGGGTGGCGAACTACGAAGAACTGTGAGGAGGGGAATTATCTTTAGTGATCGACCATTTTTCTTATGGCAAAACCCATACCTTTCACACTCATTGTTCCCTTCTCGGAGCTCTACAATTTCATCCTGCATACCATGGTATCCAACACGTATATTACATTCTTCACCATATTTCACCACTTGCTGTTGTGTTAAGTGGTCATTTACAAGTTGGGGATGGGCCTTGGTGTTTGTTATTTGCGTCTTTTGTCATTCATTGTTTCCATTCAGTTTGTTTACATTATGAATATCTTGTTGCACCGAAGAGGTGCATTCTACAGCCCAGTATGATTGTATTGAAGAGGTCCATTCTACAAAGTCAGTATGGGAGAGATCTGTAACTTCTGTGCTCATCCTAGAGTTGACACATGTTCTTTATAAAAATAATAAAATATTATTAAAAATAACAAATCGGCTTAAATTAAATTTAAATTATTTAGAATTGTATATATATAAAACAATATAAATTAAATGGACTAAAACCACAAACATTGGATTACACATTTCTTCAACATTTTACTCTAAAAAAAGGTTTACACCTTGAGATATACCTTAAGATATATCTTGAGATATTTGATCCCTCTTGGTGCTTGGTAGATCCTTTTTAGATGGATTTATGTTGTTATAGTTACATGGATATTGGTTTATGCATTAGCACTTCCATAGTTTGAGGTGGTCATTTACAAGTTGGGGATAGGCCTTGGTGTTTGTGCTCTACATCTCTTGGCATTCATTGCTCCCACTCGGTTCGTTTACATCATGAATATCTTGTATAGTTACATGGAGATTGGCTTATGTATTAGGCCATCCATGTAACACACTCCACCATTAAATTGTTTTTGTTTTTTCAATATTATGTTTTTATTTTTTCAATTGTATCTCTTTCATTGGCTCAATTTTTAAAAGCTAAGGAATATGATTGTTTTTCGTTTTTCAATGTTCTGTTTTGTTTTTTTTTCAATTTTGCCTTTTTCATTGGCCCAATTTTTTAAAGCGAGTGAATAATTTTTGGTTTTTACTCTCGAAACACTAATTATCATATATTGGTAAATAAATGTGTAGAAATTGCATTAGAATCATTTTTCTATATGTTGTTAATCTTCATTTCGGTCTTTTATCTACTTTATTAGGGCTGATCTTTTAATCGTAACTTCATATTAAAAAGGAGTATACATAAACATCTGGAGAAAATTGAAGTAGTGGATGCTCCACTTGACAAATCAGCGATGTCTGTTTCATACACCTTGTGGACAAAAATTTCAAGACTAAACAACATAGTCTAAACAGTTCAAATGGAATTAACATCAATTTGTCTTACCATCTAGTCCACACAAACATATAAAATATACATCACAAATAAAGAGGGACTTAAACCTCTGAAAGAAGTCTACCATCCCTGAACTACTTAAACCTCTGAAAGAAGTCTACCATCCTTTGAGATATACCTTAAGATATATCTTGAGATATTTGATCCCTCTCGGTGTTTGATAGATCCCTTTTAGATGGATTTATGTTGTTATAGTTACATGGATATTGGTTTATGCATTAGCCCTTCCATAGTTTGAGGTGGTCATTTACAAGTTGGGGATAGGCCTTGGTGTTTGTGCTCTGCATCTCTTGGCATTCATTGCTCCCACTCAGTTCGTTTACATCATGAATATCTTGTCTAGTTACATGGAGATTGGCTTATGTATTAGGCCATCAATGTAACACACTCCACCATTAAATTGCTTAGGCCATCCATGTAACACACTCCAACATTAAATTGTTTTCGATTTTTCAATAGTATGTTTTTGTTTTTTCAATTGTATCTCTTTCATTGGCTCAATTTTTTAAAAGCTAAGGAATATGATTGTTTTTCGTTTTTCAATGTTGTGTTTTGTTTTTTTTTTTCAATTTTACCTTTTTCATTGGCCCAATTTTTTAAAGCGAGTGAATAATTAATTGGTTTTTAGTCTCGAAACACTAATTATTTTTTATCGGTAAATAAATGTGTAGAAATTGCATTATAATCTTTCTTCATTTCGGTTTTTTATCTACTTTATTAGTGCTGATATTTTAATAGTAACTTCATATTAAGAAAGGAGTATACATAAACATCCGGAGAAGATTGAAGTAGTGGATGCTCCACTTGACAAATTAGCGATAATTGTTTCATACACCTTGTGGATAAAAATTTGAAGACTAAACAACATAGTCTAAACAGTTCAAATTGAATTAACACCAGCTTAGATCCAGCTTTACCTGGCTCTATCATGCGTCGAGAGGGATCAAATATTTCGAGGTGCAAACCCTTTTTTGGAGTGCAATTGTTGAAGCAGGGTTTGCACCTCTAAATATTTGATCCCTCTCGGCGCATGATAGAGCCGGGTTAAGCTGGATCTACGCTGGTTCCAGTCGTGGGCAGCAACATTAATATTTTAGATGATCCACAGTATGTATATGTTTTTAGTTATTTTCAATAGAATATTTTATAATCCAATTTCTACATTATAAAATTACATGAAAGAAGCTTAAGAATAACAATGTAACAATGTAAGAAGGTGAATAAGAAGAATGTGATATGATGGAGATATTGTTTTAAAACAGATATATTTGATATTCATATTGAATATAATACATATTGTAAAAACTGTGACAGTTTATCAATGTAATCTCTGTGAGAGTAGTGACTTTAGTTTTTTATTTGCTTGGTCTGTCACCCAAGTGCATTGTTTTACATATGTTTATCAATGTAATCTCTGTGAGAGTAGTGACTTTAGTTTTTTATTTGCTTGGTCTGTCACCCAAGTGCATTGTTTTACATATGTTTATCAATGTAATCTCTGTTTTCTTTAAATTATTAAAATTTTCTAGTCTGATATTCCAGTTAATATGGGGTTTTATTAGTGTTATTATATTATTTTCTTTCTAGTTTATTATTATTTGTAAAGTGTTATTTTTATAGGGTTAGTATGGAGAATTATAAGAGCTTTTCTTATCATTCATTCCAATGTCAAGTAAAAACTGTGACAGTTATTATTATTCTTATTAACCTATTCTTATTATTCATTTCAGTGTCAACTGAAAACTGTTATTATTATTTTTATAGTATTAGCATGGAGAATCATTAGTGTTATTTTTATTATTCTAGTGTCAAGTGAAAACTGTGGGTAGTTTATTGTTAACTTTTTGGAGTGTCTTATTATTATTCCAGTGTTAGTATGTTTCAAAACAGATATATTTGATATTCATATTGAATATAACACATATTACAAACAAAGTTAAGTCGGCTCGGCATAGCCTAAAATCGTAAATCCTTGTAGATAAATAGTCTTTTCTCTTTGCATTGCTTTAACCATTTTGGGAAATCGGCTCGGCATAGCGCGAGTGATTGATGATTTTGGGAAATTGTGTGGAGCATATTAAGTATACGAAGTGATTTAGGAGACGACGAAGTGGTTTTATTGCTTTTGTTTTGAATTTTGCAGTAGTTTCGAGGATGTTGTTGATTTTTACCCCAAATACCTTGTCTAGAACCTAGAAGCGTTCTGCAGTTCTGGCGTTGAGTGCATTATCAATATCCAGAGAGCGTTCTGCAGTCTTGCCTTAAGCTCATTCTCAATGATGCTAGGTAACGATTGTGAATTTTCAATGCTTCATTTCTTTATACTTGTTTGGTTTCTATTAAAGCTTTAATCGATATTTTTCGACTCAGACGCAGAGCTGATGTTGAGAACACCTCGCAGATCCTATGGGAAGAGGTCCTTGCTATTAATTGTACACAAATTCATTTTATAAGCTCGTTCTAAAGCCAAAGTTAACAAAGAAGAGTGTTCGTTACTCAGCTATCAGCTATAACATCACAATAGAATTGCTCAAATTATTATAAAAACTATTTCTTGACTGGGTCACGCCGTGCATCAATTAACAATATAAATAATAAGTTGATAATAACTCATACTTGCAAATGTTCACTTTGTATATTATTAAACTTGCTTGACTTGTGTGGGTGAGCTTCATTTTTCTTGTTATTGAAGTTGAGACCAATGTGCTCCAAATTGCTATGTTAATCAAATTCCTCACAATGTGGTTATTGCACCTAGATAATGACTCTATGCTAGTTGAACTTAAGATACTTGTTTTCTGCAAGTTCTCCATTTTGTTGTTATTGCCAAAGTAGTTAGGTATTCTACAGTGTTTGCTGTTTTGAAACAGATTCATTTTAAATACATAATTATCAAGCACTTAGAGTTACTGTTAGGCACTTCAAAGAACTCCATTTTAAATCCAAGATTCGAATACTGGTCCATCTCCCCGTACGCATGCTGCTGACAATGTACTCCTGCATTCGGAATCACTGCGATGGCAGGATATCATCAATCTCATTATGATAGAGAAG